>JAHPZR010009922.1:0-7500 GCA_019787425.1 Platygyra sinensis
TCACCAGGCATTTTGTTACAGAAATCTCGGTAACTTGCTTTGTGCAACTGGAAAACCTGTGGAAGCTCTGTATGTTTCAGAGCTTTTGAAAGCAAGGGCTTTGGCAGATTTAATGTCAGCTCAGTACTCTTTGAAGAATCAAATCTCAGCTGATCCTCGAGCCTGGGCTGGTCTGGAAGGCATCCTGGGTAACATGTATAACTGCACTTGTCTGTACGTCTCATATTATTGTGACCAAATATATTTGTGGATTATCAAAGGAAGCAGAGTCACAGATTTCCAGGTGATAAAAGGAGATGACCTGTTAGCTCGGGAAGGATCAAGTCAGCATTTGAAAGAATTTTTTGATTTCAGAAGTTTTGGCATTTTATCAGAGGAGATTTGCGAAGGCCAATCCTTACACGGTTTTGTACCAGACAGCCAGGGAGGTTGGCGATTTGGAGAAGAAAGTAAAGCAAACCAAGGACCCAAAATGAATCTTCCTATCTGTTACAAACTAATCATCGCTCCTGTCGTGAAGTTCCTTAAGGGTCCTGAAATCATCATTGTTCCTGATCGCGCTTTATACCAAATTCCATTTGCCGCCTTGACTGATGAAAGCGGAAAGTACTTATCTGAGACTTTTAGGATCCGTATTGCTCCTTCTCTAACAACTCTCAAGCTGATTAATGAAAGTCCAGCAGACTTTCATTGCCAGACGGGTGCTCTGATAGTGGGAAATCCTGATGTTGGAGAAGTGCATTTCAAAGGAAAACTCCGAAAAATTTCGCGACTACAATGTGCAGAAAACGAAGCGAGGAAGGTAGCGAAAAAACTTGGTGTTGAGCCTTTATTAGGACGGCAAGCAACAAAGCAGGCAGTACTTCAAGGGATGAATTCAGTCGCCCTTATTCACATAGCCGCACACGGCGATGCTGAAAGAGGAGAAATTGCCCTTGCACCATCTTTTCGTATTCCTAACGGAATACCTCAAGAAGGACTCTACTTATTGACAACGAATGACATTTTAAAAGTTCAACTGCGAGCTAAACTAGTAATCCTTAGCTGTTGCCACAGTGCTCGTGGGAAGACCAAGGCCGAGGGAGCTGTCGGACTTGCCCGAGCATTCTTAGGATCTGGCGCACGCTCTGTGTTGGTGGCACTGTGGGCACTTGACGACGAAGCAACAGAGCAGTTAATGACTCATTTCTATGATCACCTCTTTGCTGGGGAAAGTGCTGGTGAATCTCTACACGAGGCCATGAAGTGGATGAGAAGTGAGGGCTATGACGTCAACCAGTGGGCACCTTTCATACTGATTGGAGATGACGTGACATTTGATTTTGGAAAGAAAGGTAAGATTCAGTGAATATATGCACAAGTACTTTGTTATATCTGTCAAAGGGCTTGGGATTTTGGCATTTGCTGACAGTTTTCCTTAGACGTGAAATATCGATCAAGCTGCATATGTTTTCGAAATTGTGTTAGAATTCTATATATATTTATCTCTTTAAACGATTGACGTTCGATTTTGTGTGATTCACGTATTGCCGTTTTTTCTGACTGACAACCAGCTCTAGAAACCACGTCACAGTGAGCCATGAATTGAAACTAGCTTACACGTAATGCAACACACTTTTTTAAACAAAAAAGAGTGCTTTATTGCGAGAGACTAGTGCTAATTTTAAACCACGTTAAATTCGCGGAGATTTGAAATATGAAATTTGGATCACCATTTTGTGCGCTTGCTATCTCCTGCTAATAATAATTCTTTCTATAACCTGTTTAGTCCCTCTACGATTCTTCCTCGCGCTATATAGGTGATAAAGCCAGCAGGGAGAATGGAAAGTCAAGGATCACCTGCAAGCCATGCTGCTGAGAAAGGTTCCTTTTTTCACCAAATAGACTGAAACCAAACTCACATCCTCAAATTTGGGTAATTAGTGATGAGCAACTCGTCATTTGTGCTTCCTTGAAAGCGTTCAAATCATTCGTTCATACGACAAATGCTTCCCGTAGTAGTTACAGTATCTAACAGTTGACAGCAAATGACTGTATTTGTTATTAGTCAGTCGTTTGGTTAGAGTTAAATGTTTTAGAATGTTTAAAACTTTTACAGCTTTTCTGGTTTTCCCGCATATTTATTATAAGCAGAATTTTAACACATTTCGTACAGTGTTCTTTGCATTTTAGTATTGTGCTTGGTGGCGTAGACGAACGTGTTGAGTTCGTCATTCGAACGAGCATTTTTAGCTCCAGCGCGTGCATGAACAGAACAGTCTGACATCTGATTGATTCGTTCTGAGCTTGCGCAGGAAAGTTTTCCTAGAGTCTCTTTTCTTTTGTCGGAGCTCAACCCCTATATACACGGAAAGGTTGTGTTCGGGTACTGGAAGTAATATATCAAACACGAGAGAAAATGTTTCATTAGGATATCCAAACACTGATAAGAGAGTTCGATATAGAGTGTGTGCACGTGACGTCATCAAATTCTCAAATCCAAAACTGTAACATACTTGTCCAGTACTGTCGAACGGATACGACCCGTGAATGGCTTCACACGACTCGTACGACCCGAACAGGTCGTGAAACAATGGTTTACGAGTCGTACAGGTCGTGGAACAATGGTGACCTGCATATCATTAGTAAGACAGCATTTCAATCTCGACAGAACGACTCGTACGACCCCTACGGGTCATACGGATCGTAAAACAATGGTTCACGAGTCGTACAATTGGTAAACTGAACTGCATAGATATTTACATACTGATGAATTCTGTCGAACTTATACGACCCGTGAATGGCCCGACAGACAAACATGCTAAGGACAATGCATGTTCTTCGTTCTGAAAACGTGAATGCCCCAAAGCGCAAACACGATGAATATTCTTCGTTGTCAAAACGTGAGAGGCCAATAGTGCTTCATATAAACGGTGCTCTTCGGAGTCCTAAAGCAGGAGAGTGCAAAAGCGTTGTTCATTCTGAAAACGTGAATGCCCCAAAGCGCAAAACAGAGCGAATATCCTTCGTTCTCAAAGAGTGAGAGCCCAAGAGCGCTATATACAGTATAAACTCTTCAGTCTTAAGTCCAAAAGCGCTAATTAGAATGTATATTCCTCGTTCTAAAATCGTGAATACCTCAAGGCGCAAAACACAATGAACATTCGCCGTTCTCACAGCGTGGGGACCCAAGTGCGGGTATAACGCACTTGGGCTATTTCGCCCCCAACAAAAGTCAGTTCGCTCTATTATCGAAGTCATTTCGCTCCATACAGAAGTTACTTCGCTCCATACAAAAGTTACTTCGCTCCATGATATGATTTAAGTGTATATATGCTTACCACATATACGCTTCAAGTCTCTCTAATGATATGCAGTCCAGCAACTGTACGACCCGTAAACAATGGCTTCACAGCATGTAGGCCATGTACGACTCGTACGAATGGAACGGGTCGTGCAAAAAGGTAGATGCCATTATACGGGCCGTGTCAGTTCGTGTATATTGGACAACCCTCGAAAAATATACACTTATCTCGTGATTTTTAGCCATTTTAAGAGTTTAAGTATCAGGAAAAGTACTTTTGTAAATCTTTTTTGGTTCGGTTCAGATAATCAGTCCACTAAATAGCCAAAGTAAGTTCCAGATGTTTACACTATTTACTGGCCGCCATGTTGGAGGACTAAAGAGGTCCTCCAACATGGCGACCCCATAATAAGCTCTGTAATTTTGTGCGGCACATTTCGACGAATATCTCAACTTTGGGAGAACGCACACACCTTAAACTTGGATAACTGTCTTCTTTATTTGTCGTTTACAAATCTCAATTTTTTTACTTTATTCAATGCACGGTTTTTGAGTTTATTTTTTATTGCGTGACACTGCACACACTCTATAGGACGCGCAGCGGATTATTTTGAAGGAATTTTGAACGAAATTCGACTTGTTTGGGTAGCTGATGAAACGCTGACACAAGTGTTGATATATCCTCTCCAACGAAACAAAAACTGAGGAGTAAACGGAGAAGTATAATCATCAAAATCTCTGCCAATTAAGAACGGGTATCCAAACCGTCTTCACGGTTGTGATTTTCCTTGTCTTAACTTGGTGCATAATCAATGAGTTTGAGAATGATCTATAACACAATTTTCGATCCTGATAGGCGTCTCTTACTAATTATGCTATCTGTCATACTCTTTGTTATTGTTTTTTCTTTATTTCCTCTGTCAGGTGTTGACAAGAATGACCAGGACGGTAGCGAGTGATCTTAGAAGAAGTAAAATATGCTATGATGTCAACGGACAGTTTCACTGCTAGTGCTAAGTTGTATATAAAATAAAATTGATCTTTAACTTTTGATAGTTTTAAATATGTCTAGAAAGAGGCCTTGGTCAGATATAAACAACGAAACGTTTTAGTTTTGTTTCATATATTATATTGATTTCTCCTTTTTTGGAATGATCCGTTGCTTCCCTAGAAAGTAAAATTTAAAATGATTTTTTTTACAAAAGTTGGTTGCAAGTTAGTTTTAATGCAGTGTACAACTGAGTGTTGGACTCAAATAACTTTACTCAACCTCTAGAGAAAAGTTTAGTTCGTAAATAAAATTTGGTATCGGACTTTTAGAGGACCACAGCAATTCCTTTGGATCTTCGCTGAGGAAAAAATAAGCAGTGTAATACCAAACTGAGGCTTAACTAGTAACAATTGTTAAGTAACCTGAGGAAAGTAGGATTTTAAAACACAGTAAAATAGTGTCAGAAACAACTTGCATTTCCTTTGCCGATGTTGTAGTTCTGAGCAAACCTTAGCCTTAAAAAACATCTAAGTTTTGGTAGTATTTTCATAATTCAGACTTTTCCTACAAGGCAAAATAGCTTTACGGCTTGAATTTTGTCAAAAATTGTCTGCGGTCGATCGATTAACTTGACTTAGAAATGAAAAGAATATAAACTGTGAAGCTAAATTTTTGTCAAGCACAAAGGCCAATGGAGGTCAAAATTTAAGTTGCTGTTTTCTAGTAAGGCTTACAGTCAGCTTTGTAAATAGCGAAACGAAACGCTAACCTGTTGGTTAATTCTCTTTCGCCATTGGTCTATGTCACGTGAGATATGCGCGCGAAGCCTGAGCGTTCACTTGTGTGCGAGCCTTCATACTGTGTACAAACTTTGAGTTTGCTCTTCGCCTTTTGGCGTAGAAAATGAATACTCAAGACCCTTCTCGCCCACCAGGCGGCATCCAAATTCTTACTCAAGATGAAGAAGAGGAAATCCTAAAGGAAGACGAGGTCAAGCAACCGAAACAGGGTGATGACTCATTGCCCAACATGCTTACCTCTCTCAACGATAATATCGCTCATATGGCGAAATCCTTTTCAACTCTAAGCGAGACTCTCGTAAGTTTCACTGCTGAAAAGGGTCAGAAGCGAGACTCTCGCCAACTCCCAAACCCTGCAGCAAAAAGACAAAAGCTGTCGCCCTCCACCAGTTCACAAGTTTCCGCTAGCGATGAGGATATTCAGGAACTCCTGACAACTGACAACTGTGACGTGAAAAATGGTGGCAAGCAGGAGTCTTCTTCGAATTCAACGGTCAGTGAAGACAAATTCCTCGATGAATTAGCTCATGAGTTCGACCAAGATGAGAAAACTACTTCTCCCATTGCAGTAAAACTCGCTGATATCATCAACAAGCGATGGGCGACAAAATTCTCCGATTCTAAGTTCAATGACAGAATGGAGAAATACGAGCCGCCGGAGAACTGCGACAAAGTTCTCGTACCAAGGGCCAACCAAGAAATATGAGCCCGGCTCTCCCGTCAAGCAAAGCGTAATGATTTACGGCTTGCTTCTATACAAAAGGTACTTGTTAAGATTGGTGCCATTTTGGCTCAATGTGTTGACAAACTAATGACCTCTCGCCTTGAACATACAAATGGCAGGAAAATGTCCCACGAGGATATGAACGGCCTAATGGCTTACAAATTGATAATTTGGCCCTACTGGGGCATGCTAATTATGACATTTCGCTTCGAAGACGCGAAGTAGTCAAACCAACACTGAGTAGAGAATATGGCACGCTTTGTTCATCGCAGAATCCGGTGACCTCTTTATTGCTTGGAGATGATCTTCAAGCACAACTGAATGCAATTCGTGCTTCGAACCGCCTTGGACATACGGCTACTAAATCTAGCCAAGGCACTTCCAACCAAAACATGAAACGCCAGCGTAATGATCGTGATAAGCATTTTTTGTCCAGGGGCTACCCGAACACCTCCAAATGGAAGCAGCAAAAGCCAGCCCAGTACAACTTTTCTTACAACAAGAAAAAACCGCCTCAGGCGACAGAGAGGAAATAGCTGGCATTACTTCACGACTTGATAACTTGCAGTTGCAGATAAAGGATTTTCTTTCATTCTTACCATTGCTGGATGAATTTTTTGCCAGACAGGCAAGTAATTTTAAGGCGGGCAGATTAGCCGCCTTTTTACCCACCTGGGGCAAAATTACTTTTGATCCAGAGATTCTTCATATGGTCTCAGGTCAACACATTGAGTTCAGTTCAGAGCCTGTCCATATTAATCAGCCTAATAAGGGTGTATTTAGTGACAAGTAAAGGCCAGTCATCACCTCTGAGATCAACACTTTGCTTGAAAAGGCTGTGATTGTTAAAGCACATCACGAACCAGGGGAATTTATTTCACCTATTTTTGTTGAGCCCTAAAAAAGATGGATTTCATAGAACGATTTTAAATCTTAAGAACTTGAATAAACACGTGGAATACAATCACTTCAAAATGGACACTCTTGAGAGTGCTATCCGTCTCATGACACCTGGCTGTTATATGGCCTCCATAGACCTTAAAGAGGCCTATTATTCAGTTCCCATTGCAAAGGATCATCAAAAGTATTTGAAGTTTGAATGGGGTCACACCCTCTACCAATCCACTTGTTTTCCCCAATGGCCTCCCCGAAAGTTATCCAAATTGCTCAAGCCAATTTATTCTGTACTGCGTAGACAGGGGCATATTTCTTCCCCTTACATTGATGACTCATATTTACAAGGATCTGACTATGAGGACTGTGTGCCACAATACACATGTTTATATCCTTGGGTTTTATCATTCACCCCACCAAGTCAATACTCACCCCTACCCAAAAATTAGTTTTTTTGGGATCTGTACTTGACTCTGTTTTAATGCGAGTTTACCGTACCCCAGAAAAGAGCAGGAAAGTTATTTCAGTCTGTTCTGAACTTGATCATAGTAAGTGTTATACTATTCGAGCAGTCTCAAGGGTCATTGGGTATATAATATCCAGCTTTCCGGGGGGCATGAATGGACCCCTCTACTTTCGACAACTGGAAAGGGAGAAAACATCGGCCTTGAAATGTCACCAGGGCAATTTTGATTCAACCATGTCCCTATCTGAAGAGTCTCGTGCTGAGCTTAAGTGGTAGATTGACTCCATTGAGTCTAGCTATAATTTTATTCACCACGGTCAGCCAGAGCTTACCCTTAAAACT
>JAHPZR010009922.1:10000-15000 GCA_019787425.1 Platygyra sinensis
TAATTAAAACTGTAAGCAAAATAACTGAATCTTGGCTGGACTCTAATTCTGAACTGAGACTACTTCTCAGCTATATAAAGTTCTCATTGACCAAAAGGTACGGTGTCGGCGTTTCTAAAACACTTGGCTAATTGACAACTTAAAGTTGGCAAAAGTGAATAAGCTGATCTGGCTACCTTGCAAAGTTAAAATTTCGAGGGTTATCCTTTTCTTTTTTATGGGAGCAAGATCATTATGCCGGGTTTGGCTTTGATGAAGAGCTAACTCTCAAGACATCGACCTTCTGTAAACGCTAGGTCAGCTCAATTACGTTTTTTTTTTTTTTTGAAATTCACGTTTATATAACAGTTGTCTTTTTAAAATCTTTTTCCGTTTACTTGACTAGGAGTGATATGCTGGTGCAGGGAAGTTAAGCTGCATATTTCTTTATATTCTTCCTGGATACGGTGAAGAAACGCTACTATTTAACTTCGCGCACTAGCGTTGAAGCGCGGTAACGGCGAGAACATACAACAATGCATTAAATACCCCCCCCCCCCCCTTTACCGTGGCTTGCCTAGGAGAGGGCAAGAGGAAGTTAACACACCACCCGGAATTCCCTCTTTCCCGCGGAAGTTTGTTTTATTTTTGTGTGTACCATATAATAAACCGGCATTTTTTGACTAAGCTTGTTCAGCCAGACAGTCTAGATATTAGCCTCGTTCTTACTACTGTGTTTTTTGACTTCGACGCATAAGCATATAGAAAAGAACTTGGTCAATATCTGCACCTGTCTTGACCTCATGCCTGGTCAATAACCAATATAATTCAGGCCACTCGATCTGGAGGCGAGCGGCGCCCATGAGGCCACCGCGCCTTATGAGCTATGAGCCAGTAGAAAAAAAAAACACATGTGGGATGCCTTGCCCTTGAGGCTCGTGCTGCGTGAACTTTGTTCGCTGAAAAAACCTCGGTCCCAGGGTCTCTCATCTTCCTGGGTCTGTAAGATGAGAGACCCTGGAAACGAGGTTGCAAATTTCCCCATTAAATGGAGGGAACAAAACGTCTACAAGCGGCCACAAATTCGATATTTATTTCTTCTCAACAGGAGCCGATGATCCGAAGCTCCCATATGTATCATACCATGAGTTAACACTTTCTCATATCTTGTATATTTAGAAACATCCTTTTCCGCGCACTTCATAGCTGAAATCTGGTATCCTGCTAAGTTTACTGATAGCTGAGGAATCGCCGAAAATTTAGCTTAGAAACGAGATTCCAGCACCGCTATTCAGACCCCCTGTTATTGAAGTCGGGCATAACAGAACATGGGAAAGTCATATAAACAGGTGATGACGTAACTTATTCGGGGAAATCCCTCCGTACTTGTTTATTACATAATCACCAAAACCGAAATGTAATTATGCTGAATTACATTACCGTTTTTCCTCGAATAATAGCCGTCCCTCGATTGATCGCCTTCCTCGAACAATTGCCCTCCCCCCCCCCCCCCTCGCCATTTTCTCTTTTTCTTTTCCCCTCCCTCTCAAGTTAAAAATTGACATCTTGGGATCTTGGGTTACAAACAAGGTCTCATTTAATTGCTCACAACTGAATGGTTACAAAAGCACAGATTTTTTTTTACAGATTTTTTTTTATTGTAATGCCCATGTATTTCACTTTTTCTTTTATTGCTTGGTATAATAAAACCAAATAATTAAGCACGACCTCTTGTTACAAATATTTGAGATAATCATTTTTACGATAACTACAGAAATTCACGCGCGCTCATTGGCTAATTTTTATTGTCAATATGCGAACAGAAACATAAATTTAAAATTCATGCGACGCGTCAGCGAGCGAGAGCGGGCAATTCGACAATTTGTTATCGTAAAAAACAAATTGATGTCAGTTTTTAATGCGTCTGTCCTGTACATGTTATTGACAATGAATTTCGTCATAACATTGTCAAAGTAGTCTGCGGATCCACAGCTACTTTAACAATGTTATGGCGAAATTCATGATCAATAACAGGACAGACGCATAACAAACTAACGTCAATTTGTTAAATCGCCTCACTCTATATTTTTATTTTGGTATGAAAATAGAAATAATCGTCGTCCCTGCTATAATTCGAGGAAATACGGTATGTATTTTTTACGCTACTATTTCTGTATAAATACTTATGTCATTAAAGATAACACGCATATAACTTCGATTTTATCGTTAATTTTCTTCTTGAAATCCCTTTTTTACACGGCATTTAAAACCTCTGTCACTCGACAACTCACAGGCTTAATTGTCACCTCCATGGATATTGCTATCAATGCTCATGGTGAAAAGAGGAAAACTGTGAAACCCCATCGCCAATTCCAAAATAATTGGGGGTTTTCACATGACGTCAAAAAAATTCAAACCAGAAAACTATTGATCTTCCTGGGATTTTACATTCATGATGAATAAGAGCAGTTGAAAATTAGTATTCATACAAATTTTCGCTCAGAATGGGTCCTTAATAGACTACCCTGGAATTTCTAGGAAATTTTAGGAAAATTAAACGGCAGACCAGCTCTTGTAGCACTACAAACAACTTCTGAGACAAACGTGACATGTCTGAGTCAGCTTGAAAGATTTCCGTTTTCAGAAGAAGAAGAATACGGATTGTGATAATATTAAGGAGCCGTTCAGCAAACAACTACAGTAACCCAGTAATGAAAGAAACAAAGGCTGTGCACGTAATAACAACATAGAACTTTGCAAAATTAAATTCTTCACTATACTTTATAAAAGAACAAGGGGAAATTCAAACCAAATGCATGGTTGCTTGTAGAAAGTGAACCACGAGGGCTTGTTTCTTTCAATTTCTATTTAGAGTTGTAACACTTCCTTTGCATATATTCGGCTGGAGCATAGACACAATGGCCTTAGATTATTGCGAGATTCTTAACAAAGTAAAATGTAATTTCTTTTTTTTTCTTTGGGAGTTGTCCTTGGCGTCGCAGTCGTCGTTGCTTAAGCTCCGGTTTGTTTAGTATTTTCCTGTGGGTATCAGATAAAAAAAGGTTGCGTGATGATTTGGGTGGTTGGGTGTGGTCAGAGGGCGTAACTCGCGCCTTAAGGACGTTCGCGCTAATTGTTTCTGCGCATCCTTACTGCGCACGCAAATTAACATGCCACGTCATGCATGAGCGCGCGCGCTAAGTCATAAAATAAACAAATGATAGGGCAGATGGCCATTGCTAGAGCTTTGCCTGGATTTAACGATCTTGGAAATACGGTGACCCCAATTTTTCTTTCGATGGATAATTTTCTCTACTGATTTTCTACGTTTATGGAAAAAATGAAGAAAATCTATCGACTAGAAGTTTGAATTTTTGGCAAAATGCACCATCGAATTCCCTTCTTATTAGCTCTTCGTGCATCTGTGCGGCGGTTTAAAATGCCTCTTAAAGGTTTGAATTTCGTGAAAACTTTAGTAACATTTGGAATTTTTTACGCAACAGACCCACTTCTACAAAATATGACTAAGATCGTTTGCCTCCGTTGACTCACCTTCAATATTTTTAACCATAAACCCCTCTAGACCGTGTTCAATTATATGGAACAATTTTTCGAAATCGGTATAGTTTACCACACGCATTATCTCTGAAACGAAGACGGTGACCCTCAATTTTTTTTTGCATTTCTGGCACAAGTTACTCGATCATTATCTGCCTGCAGTAAAAGTTTTAAAAAATTCTATCGACTGGAACATTTTCGCGCCAACGTCCTTAAGGATTGGTTGAGAAGGCTGAATGGGGACGGGTGGGGCAGAGTAATTAGAATAATTCACAGAGCTGGTCACCTTTCAATAGCTCATGACAAAACCAATCTCAGCCAGCAATTAATCCCTGAAGAAAATTTCTTAAAAGGTTACGGTTGGTCGGCCTTAATCTCGAGCCCAAGCTCTCTCTCTAGTGTTGATCGTTTGTCAAAATACACTACAAAATACTTCTGAAATGTTTATTTTCACATTTTTTTTTGTCTGCACAATAGTCCTTGATTCACAGTCATTGCCTAAGTTATTCATTGCATGTTAAGGGCACTTTTTATCTAACACCGCGATTTTACGTACTCTCACTATTACGGAGAGACATTAAACGAGGTTCCCGAGCATGTCCGGTAAAACAAGAGTTGTCTGTGTTGAGGAATCAAACATGTACCTAAACTGTGTAATTGTAACCAAAAATACGAAAGAAACCTGAAACACGAGAAAAGATGAAGCCTGTCTATCGTGTAGCAGGGACAGATGCCATAACAAGCCAAAATAAGACTGTGCCAAAAGCCAAAAATAAATGATGAGCCTGGATAAAGAGAATTACAAATGTCAGTATGGCTACTGTTGTCTACAAATGTTAAATAACTATTGCTCGCTCTTTGTCTTTAATTAATTCGATACATGTCATGCAGATGTATAAAAATCACTCCGTGGCCAGTCGAAACCGAAAGCGTATCGCATGGTTCGGAAGTCTGATAATTTGTACGTCAATGTTATTTTGAAGGAGACGCTTTTCAGCTGTTAGACGCTTGAAATTTCTTCTTCTTTGCTTGTCAGTGCACTTGCCGCGGTTGGCCTCTTCCCTTTTCCTTGCTGGCGAAGATGTTTTACTTTTCACTCGAGCACGAACTTGGACTGATAAAACTCCCTGTCCCGTGTAATTGAATACATGAAGTCACGTTCTTTTAAACGCCGGTCAAAGGCTGCCAGCATGGACTTCAAACTCTCCGGTTCGTACTCTAATCCATCTTTGGTAAGTACTTCAGCATTTGTAACTTTTCATCGAGATCTTCGTGCTCATATTTCTCCAGTTTAGGATTGAATTTTCTTTCATTTCCCCAGTTTTCCCAGACATTCAACCACGTTTGTGTTAATTTAGTAGTGCTTTTGTTTTTTGCCTTTAGTTTCAGCTGGTCAACAACTATTTCGTCGGACGAAGTATACCGGCTTTCAGCCATTTTGGTTTTTGCTTCAGTTAAATTTC
>JAHPZR010009922.1:20000-24583 GCA_019787425.1 Platygyra sinensis
AAGCAAGTGGCTGCGAACAAATTCCACTAAGAGCAATTAAAGAATCTGCTGAAATTCTATGCCACCCTTTCAGCGAACTTTTTTTAAACTACATCCTAAACAAATCCAGGATACCTCAACAATGGAAACTCGGAGAAGTTACACCTGTCTTCAAGAAAGATTGCTCTTTGACTAAATCCAATTGCAGACCGATAACTATCTTGCCTTCCTTGTCAAAAGTTTTCGAGACGTTAGTTCATACAAGAATTAGCCCTTACTTTGAAGACATATTTCACGAACACGTATTCGCATACAGGAAACATCACGGAACGGATACTGCTTTACTTAGCCTCACAGAACAGTGGAAGAAGGAATTGGACCAACATAATATCATTGGGATCGTATCGATGGATCTTTCCAAGGCATTCGATACCTTGCCACACGAACTGCTGGTGGCCAAGCTCAAGTCCTATGGAGCTGACAGCAAAACTGCCGATTTAGTTCATGACTACCTTGCAAATCGACGTCAGCGGGTCAGATTAGGAGATCAGTTCTCAAACTGGAAAGAAACCTCAGTGGGGGTCCCACAGGGCAGTGTACTGGGCCCACTATTATTTAACATATTCATGAACGATCTTCTTTACGCTGTCAAACAGAGCAGATTATCTGCGTACGCTGACGACACGCAAATATTTTTTGCCGACAGTACACCGGAGAAAGTTGAAGAAGTGATTAATGCAGAACTTGCCCATGTCGATCAATGGTATGAGAAAAACGGCATGAGAAGAAACACTTCAAAGTACCAAGCAATTGTAATGGGAAAGACCCAAGTTAAGCCCCAGTTCCATTGCGAAAACATTGCTATTCCAATAGGCTAGTTTCGAATTGTGCAGAAACAAAAGAACAGAGTCGAGGTTCAGGGGAATAATTAGCATTTTGTATTGTTCATAACAAAGGAAAATGCAAATTATTCCCCCGAACCTCGACTCTGTTCTTTTGTTTCTGCACAATTCGAAACTAGCCTATTACTGAAGATCTTGAAATGCTCTGAGTTACAGTAGACGACAAAATGAAATTCGAGAAGCACATAGCCAAAATATGCAGAAAAGTCTCCCAGCAGATTGCTGTACTTAAGCGAATGAAAAAGATCCTTCCATTCGAAACAAGAAAGTGTCTTTATCTTGCATTTATCATCCCTCACGTTAACTACTGTTCAGAGACATGGCATTTCTGCAACAAAAGTGCCATTGCTAAGCTAGAAAAAGTTAATCAGCGTGCCCTCCATTTTGTCTTTAACGAAAAACAAAGACCCTCCTCTGAACTACTCGACAAAATAGGTTTACCATCACTAGAGAATCAACGCCTTGCAAAAATAGTTTGCACAGTCTTCAACGTTATTAATAGCGAACATGCACCAAAAAGCATAAAAGAACTGATCGGATTTAGAAATAATAAATACAATCTAAGAGGAAGTGAAATTTTAAAGCGGCCAAAGGCCAACACTACAACTTACGGCCTTAAATCGTGGAGGTTTACGGCACCAAAACTCTGGAACTCATTACCTGACTCAAGCAGAACAGTTCGAACTTTCAAGGCTTTTAAAAACAGTATTAGAACACTAGATCTGTCAGGTCTACTATGATAATAATTTTTTATCCGCTTCTCACACAATACAAATTATTATAGTTTTCATATCCATTCATTTTCTTTATTGTAACTCTTTTGTTTTATGTATGATGATCAATTTGTATTAGAAATTTGAATTCTACTTAGTACGCCATTGATGTTTTTAATTTGTATTAGTTATTTTAATTATTTAGTGTGAAATACCTGTAAACCAGCTGGTGAGTCTAGCTTGCTAGGCTCACATAAGCTAAGCGTATTTTCACAATAAAATTGCTACTTACTTACTTACTTACTACTACTAAGGTCGATTTTGCTGATCCAGGCTGAATTGGAATTCATTCTGATTTTGACTCCTCAAGCTAGTAACGGTAAGAACAGTAAACGTAATCTACAGCTGTAGTAGATAAGATATCATTTATTTGATGAATGACATCGTCATTACTGAGCTACAATTGTTTTCCATTATATTTATTACTGAAGCATGATTGATCATCACAGTTACAAACGCACAACTTAAGCAGTTGTGAAATTAAAGCCTCAAAAAAAGTCAGGCCTGAACGGGATTAGAACCCATGACCTCTGCGATACCGGTGCAGTGCTCTACCAACTGAGCTATCAAGCCAGCTGGAAGGTGGTCAGTTTGTAAATTCGTAATATGCCCGTAAGTGATAAAGAATGCACTTATCTTTCTCTGTAGTTCAAATAGATGGTCTTTCATATATCCATTTGTATATTTATTAAGTGTAATATTAAACACAGTTTTTCTTAGGGGAAGAACATTGTTGATGACGTGGGTGAAGCTGGATTTCTTTCTGATTCCAACATCTCAAGCGACAGCTGAAATAGTAAGTTGAAGCCATGCCTTAATGATTATAAATACTTACTTTAAATTTATATTTTAGGAATATGAATGTTGGAATAATTGAAATTGTAATTATAGAGAATTGTGCCTTAGAAGATAATCCCTGCTGACTTTCAGTTTCGTGTACTCTGCTCTTCGTCTGTGGATTTCCTTTTTGTGTTCATTTTGTTTATGGCTGTCAGTTTTTCACGACTGTCAGCCTCTTATTGCCAGCTACATGCAGCTGCCTCCAGTTTTCTGTGTTTACTGGACGCTTTGCGGCTAAATTTATCTCTGAGAACAAAAAATAGTTTTGCGTGTTCCTGTACATCTGAATGATTCTTTCACTTTTGTGAGCTTTCCTTAGTGGGTAAATCAGTCCAATTATGTTTGTTTATATTTGTCTGTTGATTTTAAGGAATGTTTTCCATCTTTGTCAGTAATTTTAGATTAATGAGAGCTTGACCTTGGTTCGATTTGTTATGTGCGCAAGGATTGAAATCTGGAGGAGCTTAGTTCAAAATAATCCCCCAACTCCTATTTATTTTTCTACTTATTTATTTTGGTATGTTACGGTCATGTACAGTGGCACCCCACTATAACGGAACCCCGCTATAACGAAGATCCCGTTATAATCCTTTGAAAGCCTGGTAGAATTACAGTAAAATAAAATTATATTATGTGGAAATAAACCCCGCTATAACAAATTGATTTTGACGGTCCCAACGCACAATTCACCCCGCTATAACGAATATTTTGTCCTGTCGCTCGCAGTCAGTAAAAACGACATGATGATACAAATGGTTGATAAGCAAAGCACGACTCCTATTGGTCAAGATAGGGAAACTTTGATCTTCAAAGCTTTGCTTTATTTAAATGTAGCTGTTCACGCGCAAGTCTGTAGACTTTTCTGCGTGGTGTCTATTCCATTGTTTAGCTTGGTTCAGCTTGGCTACCCCGCTATAACGAATATTTTTGTGACTAACCATAATTTTTTTATAACGGGGTATTCGCTATAACGAAAACCCCGCTATAACGAACATTTTTTTTCGGTACCGTGACACTTCGTTATAGCGGGCTGGCACTGTATCTCTGTCATCCCTTTCAAACTTTTACATCAGCCTGGAGTTAGAGGCAAAACTATGTACATAAGAACTTGGAATAAAAGTCTGACCTGCAGATAGTTTAAGTTGTCTCTTATCCTATAGGTTAGCACATTAAAGAAAGACTGTCGCGTTTACATTCTTTTAACCAAGAGAAAGGAAAGAGGTGAGTTTATTTTCTTATTTATAGTTTAATATTGTTATTAGTTGTTTTTCAGTGAAAAAGAAAATATGAGAGAAAATATTTATGGAAGACGCTAATCATATTTCCAGGCCAACAATTTCCACCAGAAACATTATGACAGTCCTATCTTATGCACCAGTCAAAGTAAACACCCCCTCCCCCCCGGCCCGGGATATAGGTGGGGAATAGTTTTAATAGCCCACAAAAAGCGACAAATGCCCCACCATGCGGGGCACAGGAAATAGCAGAAAATGCCCCACCCCTGGGGCAACTGAAGATGTTCCTGTTGAGTTTGTAATTGAATAATTCTTAAGATGGCAGAATTAGATTTTAAATTAAATCTTAAGAATACCAGTTTCAGAGATTACAGCCCTGTCAACTAAAAAAGAGGCGGTCTTAGGTCCCGGCATAGCCATGCCCATGATCGCCGCAGGCGTGAGCCTTTCTGGGGCTCCGGGAGCATGCTGCCCTGGGAAAAAAAATTTACGATGTGTGCCTTCCTGGAAACGTTTCCTGTATTTCGAGATCCCAGTCAATGGAAAATGGTGGAGTTTTTTTCTTAGGCTTTCTCAGTGAATAAACATTAGATCAACGAAGATATCGAGTGCCACGATAGCATGCTACGAATGAATGCAAACCTTGCACAAAGTCGAGGCAATCCAGTACGTTTCTGCACACAAATCTACCGCAGTGCTATGCTAGGATACAAAAAGGGAAAATGGCTGAGAAACCACAGATAAAGAGGTAAAAACGGCAAAGAATCGTGCTAAAAAGACTGCCGGTTAAACGAAGAAAACATACTCTTCCTTTGGCTAGGAAAAGTTAAAAATAAAACAGGAGAATATTAAGC
>JAHPZR010009923.1:0-5000 GCA_019787425.1 Platygyra sinensis
AAAAAAAAAAAAAAAAAAAAGTATATGGTTATAAACACTATTTGAGAATGTCTAGAATGTCCAGTATACTAAGCCATGGCCTGTCCAACGGATGGTGTTTTGTACTTTAACTTACCTTTTTAAAGTCGCAACTGAGAACAAACTCTAACATTTATAAAACAGACCCATTTTGTCATGAAGATAAAATTTCATACGTAACCGGGTGTCCACATTGTCAACCATACTAAACTCGGTAAGCACCTTATACCAAGAGAGTCGCGGAAAGTTAACAAAGGTATTCTCTCCAGTAACTTGTAGTAATAACTAAGGGTTGAGATTTTAAGATTCTCTGTTATCGGAACTTATTCATTTTACTACTCAATATTCCTTTAAGCCACGTTGCATTTCATTGCGGGATAGATGGCGTGGAATCTGATAAAAAACTGACGTCAGAAATCCTTAGCCTCAAGATCTTCGCTGTGAGCTAAGCATATCCAAGACGAGCATGTCCAGATGAAAAGAGTTCCTCATATTGTGAAGATACCACTTTTTAAAGCGATAGCCATAGGTTGCCAAGGTCACCAAAATCTCTCCAAGAAAACCCTCAAGTAATACACCCCTCTTGAATACAGGTCAATTTAGTTCAGAATTAATTTCTTTCCGATCATAAGCATCCTTGACATGTTGTTCATTTGTGTCGCTACGTCTGATCAACTGAGACTTTTTATGTTCATTTGCATTTACATTTGAAAATTGTTTCGTTTGCCCCGTGTATCCCAAAAATAAGCGCATAACGAAATCACAGACGTTGTTTTGAACTTTGAAAGATTCTGTGTAAAGCTTAATTTTCTTCGTAGAAGCTGTGGGTTAATTTGTTTGTTAGGCCTCAGAGAGGAGAAAGTTTTTTCATTGGTTAGAAGATACTGACTCAATGTAAGATCGGTGTAATTTGTTAACAAAACGGACTCAAAAACACTGCTTTATCAAGCAAAGCTTAACATTTATTCTACCAGCACCTCTTGTTAAGTCAGTAGGGATCTGTGAGTAACCAGGTGACCTGCGTATAACCACAATTGCAGGTGAAGCACTCAAGTAGAGCAAATGTTCTTTACAAGAGAATTAAGTGATTGACGATCTCTCATCTGTTCATTTTGAATATTTACCCAGCGGTGGTTGGCCTTATTTTCACTCGGGTGGAGTTTAACGATAATATTGAATCGGTGAGATCCCTCTTATTTTCCACGCGTTGCTCAAATCGTTGAATTTTTGGTAACTGAGAATGCACACTAGTTGGAATGATAATATTTTCCAATAAGCTCGCCTGCCGTCTGGTTATGCATGTAGTTGTCATCTAGTAATAAGTGATCCTTGACGGCGAGAATGTATTCAAATTACTGTTGCTTATTAAAATTTTAAAAAAGGACAAAAGATGACGTTGCTTCGTATTTTGAAGTTTCGTGAAGCAGTTTATTCCGCCCAGAGCTAAACCGATCAGTTTTGACCGAAACAGAAATATCACCTCACAAGACGTGTTGAAGAAGAAATGAAGGTTGTTCAGAGGTGGGAGATTCAACGTACTGACAAACAATGTTAACGCAGCGAGCCCTTTAGTATCAGACACGTGCAGGAGACAAACAAGTCACCGTCACAAGAGTCTTAATTACTTTCGTGTTATTAATCGGGAAGGACGTAGTACCTCTGAGACGAACACATCAGTAAACCCGTTAAGAAGGTTCATATTTTAAACAATTCAGATAATAAATCACTGAACTTCCCCCAAAAAAGATATCCCTGTTTGTCAATATACAGGAAAACAAACGGTAAGATAAAATTCGAAGGGAAATCGAGAAATTTCAGTTTTAAGTGGATAAAATCATTGTACCAGAATAATAACTTTAAGCGGCCTGTACCTTTTGCGTTTTCTAAAATCTTAAGATATAAATAGTTGACTGAAATAACCTCAAAATTTTCCATGGCAACTGAGAACATAAATGTCAAAGTTCAGAGAGAATGTGCAAGCACAGGTAGAATTGCATCATCTTTTACCAGTGATTTCAAGTGTTTCATATGAACTTCCAAATTTGTTTTAGACATTTGGTGTTTTGACGGAAATCCGAGATCAGTGGCGGATTCAGACCTTGAGCTAACGGGGGTGGGGGAGAGGGGGTGGGAGGGGGTGGGAGGGGGTGGGAGGGGGTGGGGAGGGGGTTGGGAGGGGGTTGTTTTGATTCCCCAGCCAGCCATTTTTCCCTCCCCTAGATTCGCCACAAAAAAATAATTTATTTATAGATAATATTTAAAATAGTCGCTGAGAGGTTTGAAATAATCTTGATACAGAGTTTTTCTCTACTTGTTACACGAACTTCTTGGTGAATTTCCTGTTAACTTCTTTCGTTCATGCGTCTCTACAGAAGTGTTTTCATTTGATTTCATCAGACCCTTTTTTAGGAGATACTTCCGATAGCCATTTCAAAACTGTCCAGCTTGTTTAGTTTTTAAGTGTCGTTATTTGTTCAGTAGTGTTCCCTGGTTCTTAAGCCAGGTGCCTTTTTTCTGGATTTTACCACAGTATGGAAACTTTAATAACGTTTGGGGTGAACGTAAACTTTTCGTGTTTAAAAGAGCGTTCTATATTCCAAAATGGAAATGACTGTTTTGGTTAGATGAGGCGAGTAAGACGTTACAACAACTGAACAAATACATTTTATGTCACAGCAGGTTTACTATTACCAAATGAAACAATCTAGGAAAATAAATCAATGTGTTCAGTTTGAATGTTTAACCAGCGTTTGTGGAGATTTTTAACAGCTCCATGGAGTTAATAAATTTAAGCCCCATTTATGTGGTCTCGTGTACCCGAGATAACCGTCCCCCGAGTTATTCCTTCGCAACATCAACCGTTTTCTAGGGGGGCGAGACAATTCGAGTGGGCGAGTAGTCTCGCCTCGGCAGGTAGAGTAACCCTGGCAGGCAGGACAGCTTTTTTTCATATAAACGCTTTGGCTCGCCTAACCAGCACAAATCTCGGCGTGGCGATTGTCACGTATTGCCTGAATTTCGGATTTAAACAGTAATTTGTATTAAAGAAGTGAAAATTAACTCGGCAAAACCCACTGTTGTCGATTGACCGAGGGAAGCTCAAAGAAAGAGGGACATCTGTACATTTGATTACTCAATAAGGGGTATCAATAGTCGTTCAGGGTTCACTTTGACTCGGCCTACAGGGTCTACGTTTTCACATTTAAAAGCTCGATAAAGCTGCCACTTAGGGGAGGGTTGTCCCTTTTACCCGAGAGCATATGATTGGGGCCTTATTAGCCTGCAATTTCAAATCCTCCTACAGGCATACGAAAGTTTTTCACCAGATCTCGTTCTTTACTATAGTAAACTCTAACCAACCGCTCCTTATGGCCAAAACGAACAAGTCAGGATTTTAAAGCTTCACACTGACTACTTCCACCTGCTCGATATTGATTATTAGACATTGTTACGATGGGTGGAACTTGTCCTTTCTATTTGAAAGTGAGATTTCATAAAACTGATCTGATTGGTGTCCTTTTTCCATTTTGGTTTTTCTGGTCTTGTCACCCAACTCCTCGCAATGTCAATTCTCCGAGGTGACTCATATAGGGACACTAAACCGACGTTTGAAATATTCTACCCGCAAAAAGACTCTGGAGTTTAAGAAAAAGTGCGAGACCTATCTATGTCAATGACTTCCTTGTGCACAACATCGCGTATCCCGCTTTAAAACGTTTGAAGTTTCTCAGCTCTTCTCTGTTTGGTAAGCGTAAAAATACAATATTAATGTCACGATCAGTCACAAAGATCTATCAGGTCACTAGACAGACCTATTATTTCCATAACCCATGACATTATAAAATGTCACTGCTAATAATAAAGCTTATGTGAAGTAATCTGAGAATCATGATTCTGTCAGGAAAATAAGACGTTCAATATTCAGCCCCAAAAATAATCATAGAGGAACAAGAAAGGAAATTTTTACTTTCACTTACCTGCTCGACACCCACACTAGGTAATGATTTAAATGCAAGCTAGCATACGTTGCTCATAACTGCCAGTTTGTTTGTTTTAGATTCAGTCAGCTAATCTCTTAGTAGAACGGAAAAGTCTGATTGGCTGATGTCTTAGGCAAAGCCTCAATACATGAAGATGACGTTGTCAATAAGCTAGTATGCCAATTTCAAAATTGTATTTAGTCTGTGTAAATATTTCAGGAAAGCTGTTTCAATTTAGTTCTCTCGTCGATAAAAAAATATAAGTAGTAGTTTATAGAGAACAATAGACCCAGAATGTATGGTAATAAACTCTCTTAAATGTCAAGTTTTTTTCCACATACCTTCAGAGAGCCTCTGCCACGGTTATCTCTATAAAGCAGCCTGATAAAGCTTGAAGAGTAATTTGTAAATTAGAAACCTGTCCAGTGCTGAAGCTTCTAGAATTCTACATTAGGGTTAACTTATAGGATTCTATATTTAAATTGGTTTCTAAATTTAAAAATTTAGGATTATTAAGAAACAAGTTTGTATGATCAGCAAGATATTGGAGCATTTAGGCATATCATTTATAAATAGAAGAAAAGAAGAGGGTCAAGCACTGACCCCTGTGGTACTCCACATGTAACAGTTTGGTAAGTAAGGGTTATTTTGAGGCAACGAGGGGATATGTGATTTATTCACCGAGGGCGCAGTCCGAGTGAATAAATCACATATCCACGAGGTGCCTCAAAATAACTGGCTTATTTTTCACATGGGCAAGGTATCAACCGTGACATGATTTTGTTCGTTGTTTTGACACACGTACATTGACAGAACAAACAAACAAACAAATAGTTTTCTGTGCATACACTTGACAATGGAACAATAGTTGCAAAAAAAAAAACGCAGTGGGGTTTACCATTGTAAAACAGCATAATAGCTGTATTCGCTGTTTACAAACATTGATGAGCAATTTGTTTTGTTATTCAAACTTGCTCACCGTAAAACAAAAGAACCCTTTGT
>JAHPZR010009923.1:10000-12127 GCA_019787425.1 Platygyra sinensis
TGGGTGTCGACGACGGTAAAAGTGAAAGATACAACTTTCCATTTCTTGTATCCTCTCTTGATTTATTTTTGGGGCTACGAATATTGAACGTCCTTCTTTTCCTGACAGAATTCATGATTCTCAGATTACTTCACATTAAGCGTTATTATGAGCAGTGACATTTTTAGTAATGTCATTGGTTATGGAAATATAGGTCTGTCTAGTGACCTTGATAGATCTTTGTGAACTGTTCGTGCACATCTAGTATTGTATCTTTTACGCTTACCAAACAGAGAAGGCTGAGAAACTTCAAACGTTTTAAAGCGGGCTACGCGATGTTGTGCACAGGAAGTCATGACATAGATAGGTCTCGCACTTTTTCTTAAAACTCCAGAGTCTTTTTGCGAGTAGAATATTTCAAACGTCGGTTTAATGTCCCTATATGAGTCACCTCGGAGAATTGACATTGCGAGAGTTGGGTGACAAGACCAGAAAAACAAAATGGAAAAAGGACACCAATCAGATCGGTTTATGAAATCTCACTTTCAAATAGAAAGGACAAGTTCCACCCATCGTAACAATGTCTAATAAATCAATATCGAGCAGGTGGAAGTAGTCCAGTGTGAAGCTTTAAAATCCTCACTTGTTCGTTTTGGCCATAAGGAGCAGTTGTTAGAGTTTTACTATAGTAAAGAACGAGATCTGGTGAAAAACTTTGTATGCCTGTAGGAGGATTTGAAATTGCAGGCTAATAAGGCCCCAATCATATGCTCTCGGGTAAAAGGGACAACCCTCCCCTAAGTGGCAGCTTTATCGAGCTTTTAAATGTGAAAACGTAGACCCTGTAGGGCCGAGTCAAAGTGGAACCGTGAACGACTATTCATACCCCTTATTGAGTAATCAAATGTACAGATGTCCCTCTTTCCTTTGAGCTTCCTCGGTCAATCGACAACAGTGGGTTTTTGCCGAGTTAATTTTCACTTCTTTAATACAAATTACTGTTTAAATCCGAAATTCAGGCAATACGTGACAATCGCCACGCCGAGATTTGTGCTGGTTAGGCGAGCCAAAGCGTTTATATGAAAAAAAGCTGTCCTGCCTGCCAGGTTACTCTACCTGCCGAGGCGAGACTACTCGCCCACTCGAATTGTCTCGCCCCCCGAGAAAAACGTTGATGTTGCGAAGGAATAAGCGAAAGTTATCCGGCAGGTAACTCGGGGACGGTTATCTCGGGTACACGAGACCACATAAATGGGGCTTAAATTTATTAACTCCATGGTAGCTGTTAAAACATCTCCACAAAACGCTGGTTAAACATTCAAACAGAACACATTGATTTATTTTCCTAGATTGTTTCATTTGGTAATAGTAAACCTGCTGTGACATAAAATGTATTTGTTCAGGTTGTTGTAACGTCTTACTCGCATCATGACTAACCAAAGCAGTCATTTCCATTTTGGACATATAGAACGCTCTTTTTAAACACGAAAAGTTTACGTTCACCCCAAACGTTATAAGTTCCATACTGTGGTAAAATCCAGAAAAAAGGCACCTGGCTTAAGAACCAAGGAACACTACTGAACAAATAACGACACTTAAAAACTTAAACAAGCTGGACAGTTTTGAAATGGCTATCGGAAGTATCTCCTAAAAAAGGGTCCGATGAAATAAAATGAAAACCACTTCTGTAGAGACGCATGAACGAAAGAAGTTAACAGGAAATTCACCAAAAGAAGTTCGTGTAACAAGTAGAGAAAAAACTCTGTATCAAGATTATTTCAAACTTTGAGCGACTATTTTAAATATTATCTATCAAATACATTATTTTTTTGTGTGCGTTATTTGTTCAGTAGTGTTCCATGGGGTCTTAAGCCAGGTGCCTTTTTTCTGGATTTTACCACAGTATGGGAAACTTTAATAAACGTTTGGGGTGAACGATAAACTTTTCGTGTTTAAAAGAGCGTTCTATATCCAAAATGGAAATGACTGTTTTGGTAGATGAGGCGAGTAAGACGTTACAACAACTGAACAAATAAATTTTATGTAACAGCAGGTTTACTATTACCAAATGAAACAATCTAGGAAAATAAATCAATGTGTTCAGTTTGACTGTTAAACCAGCGTTTGTGGAGATTTTAAAAGCTCCAT
>JAHPZR010009924.1:0-13212 GCA_019787425.1 Platygyra sinensis
CCTAGCTAGGAAAGTTAATTAAACAGATTGTAGCAGATACAAGAAAAACAACACAAAACAACAACAGATACACACATTTAAAAACTAAAGACGAAAAAATAGCACATATATAGGCAGTCGTTGGTATGCCGATTATTATATTTACTGGATTGAGTTTTTGAGAAGAAATTCTTTTAATTTGCCAGGAAAGGTAAAAGTGTTAAGATTTTTCAAGCTAGTTGGCAAGATCTTGCCAAAGGTCAAACTACAATTGAAGATACTGATTGTTTTCCAATGTTGGTTCTTGTGGACGGCTTATAAAAATTTTTATTAGTGGCATATCTGGTATTATAACTATGAATATCAGTAGCATACTGAAAATAGTTTTCAAAGATGTTTGGGTAGTGCTTTGCTATGCCAACGATGTGCAAATTAAGTGCTTGCAATTTAAAGATAGAATTAACTGATAGGATATCTAATAGGTTCATAAGGGAAAGCACTTTCAGTGTTCTTTCCATAAGTAGTGGCAAAAATATTGTTCTTTATTACTGTGTTTTTGTTTTGTTTGTACTTTTTTGATTTGATTTTTATACCCACTCCCCCATGCAAGAATACGCATAGATATGTAGGGATTAGACAAGAACTACAATAAAGCCGTTTTTAATTGGGGGGGGCTAGAGACGCTAGCCAAGCTCTCATTACAATCCTGATCATTCGGTCTTCTCTGGGCTCGAGATAATATCTTTAAATAAATCTCTAGACTCAAGTAGCGAGCTAGCTGAATCGTGAACCCATGCTCCTGTTTCTTTTACAAAATTCTTCATTACTTAAGAACATAAAAGGGAAGTTCACTCAGTAACATTTCGGTAACGGTCCGTTAGTTCAAATAAATTTACTTGTACTATGTCAAACGATAGCTTGAGTAATAACTACTAAGCTCAGTAGCGAGACATCGTGACAGTTTCTCTACAATCTAAAATACCTGTCGTAGGAGACACTCGTCTCGGCACTTTGAAATCACGGTGCTTTAAAGCGTTCTTTAAACTTGCAGAAGTCGTCAGCGTTGTCAAATGAGTGCTGTTCGGTAGCAGTTTCATTCTTTTTTACATAATCCTTCATTATGTGACAAATAAATTTCCACATGAACTGTCTTCCGATACTTATTGACAATATCCTGACAGCACGGTCCAACACAGAACCAAGGCAATTTTTGCCATAACCTACCGCAAGCTGCTTGGAAAATATTGCACTTTTTTGTGTTTAAAGAAATTATCGAATACGGGGCTCTGAGGGGCACTCACTATAAGGTTGAGCGGATAATTAATCGCTCAGAAACACAATTGTTTATCTGATGTATGGTCACATCCGACTCGGTAAAACTACAGGTAGCCCAAGATCACAAGTAAGCGTCCTTGTACATACATTACGGAAAAGTCGAAAAATAAGGAAAAACGATTATATTCCTAAGCCTAAAAAAGTACGAAGGAGTATGAATAAAGATAAACCCACCGTACTTCAGACGAGTTTTTCCTTGGTTCCCGTAAGTTTTCAAGGACTAGAAGATTGATTGCAATTTAGGATGTTTTTAGCGCTTAATCCTCTAAATATCTTTTCCCTTAAGGTTAATACTTGTAGATATCACAAATGTAATAATTAATCACAAACGCAATAACGCTTTCAAGTGCAAATAAGGGTTTGACCACAAATGTAATAGAGGACAAACATGAACAAGAGTAAAAAAAAAGAAGGCAAGATTATCACTGCTACATAGCAACAGTTTTTTATGCTTTACTTCATGTGACTTGATAAAAGTCAACTTTTAAATATCAAAAAATATTAACGATAAATATCAACGATATTCATGACTTGATGGAGAATCAGAAATTTTTCCCTAGAAACTTGGAACTTCAAACTTTGCACAGACAAACAAATGCTCCTTTTCAAACTAATAATTTTCTTGACTGACTCTGCCTTCTGTTGTGTTTTTCTTGCAGGAGAGAATCCATGAACAACTCCAGAATTTCGTTTAATTTATAAATGGTGTGAATCATGATAACATGATGTTGTACACAATGTAATCTTTGGGAATAAAAATCAATATAAGTCAAATAAATGGTGGCTGAATCAATGTCGCTGCCAATTTTTCTTGATCTACTAAGTGAGGTCAAGATGGCTGGATATTGGCCAAGTTACTTTTTTTCCTTAAGCACGTATTCTAATAACGAGGCCAATATTTCCAGCCATCTTTGCTGAGCAAGCCTGGTCACACAAGGATTTATTATTTGGAAAAAAAAGCCCACTATTTTCTTGCGGGACACAGCGGGTAGTCCCGAGCGGGCAAGATGGGGCTATCTTGCCCGCTCTGGTAGCCAATCACAGTGCGGGATTCGGTGCATCTTTTCCGCTCACGGAACTATTAACAAAGCTACTTTAATACCAGTACGCCATTTCCATGCTGCTGAGAAGTCTAAAACGAAAAACAGTACTATTTCTTTGTTGAACTAAACAAAACTAACTGCTTCAATAGGCTTAAAATATCTCATTGGGGGTCAAATCGCGTAGTGTGGCGGCGTCTCTACCTCGAAAATATATTTCGCTTTTACTATCACTATGCGATTAGAAGCCCAGTTTGTAGATATCGATAATAAAGAGAGTTTCACTCGATAATTCCCCATTTGGTACAACGCAACAATTGAAATATTGCATTTCGATGCACAGAATTTTGGCGGAAATTTTGCCGCCGTATTTACATTTACAATTACGACCTTTAAGCCTGGTTCTCATATGTCCGCCGACCTAACCTGCGGACATTTATCGCCGACACAATCTGTCCCAGGCAATGACCGCCGGCTTGCCTGCGAAGTTGAGCTGAGTTCAACTTCGCAGGCAAGCCGGCGATTGTCGGCGATGAAAATATTTTATGTGAACATCATCTGCGGAGATCTGCGACGTTATGCGGCGACTAAATCGCAGTTAGGTCGGCGGCATATGAGAACCAGGCTTTACTCTGATTGGATATTACCTCCACTATGTAAATAGTTCACCCCTGAACTGAAAAAATACCGTTTCGTTTCTGAGGAAACGAAACAAAAAACATAAGGATCGAAAATCACCAATCACGCAGCCAACTGGCATGGCCCTTTGAACTGCACGTGAAGCACACCGGTCAGCCCCGCTTCTGATTGGTTCGTTATTTTTTGCTCTCACGCGCTGTCTAGCCTTGTCTGATCCTATCTACACGAGTACACATCACTTTCCCGTAATACATGCCCGGGGGAGGGGGGTACTCCCTTATATGGGCTATATAGGTAAGTGCGGCCCCAAAGGGTATGGTTTTTCAACCGTTTTAGTCATAAATAGGGTATCAATTTTGGCTGATTTTGGCCATTTTGGTCATAGATAGGGTATGGTTTTTGTACTCTAGCCTCAATATGAGTATGTTTTTAAGAAACCAAAAGAAAAATTAACAAAAGCTCTTCAGAAATTATGTTTACGGTAATTTAACTTTGGTCTGAGCTAGGGATCCAATTATAACGCACGTCTGAAACAAGACTTTGATGTAAGGTTCAGGTCATAAATGGGGTTTCTAATTTTTGGTCAGGTCATAAATAGGGTAGGGAATATCGCAGATTTTGGTCATAAATAGGGTAAGGGTTTTGGGAAGCGGGCCGCACAATCCCACCTAATTTTTCTGAAAGTACCCCCCCCCCTCCCCCCCCCCCCCCCCCCGCGAATACAGGTCACTAAACATATCATTCATATATATATTCTTTGCATATATAATTAGCTGAAATACAAAAAGAACAATTTCAATATTTGAAAACGGTAAAATTAAAGATTTGTCGTGGAAGAAAAAGCCACCTCGTTGTTTCGAATCAAGTCGTGACTAATCCATGCTGCGGTTTGGCGGTTTTCTTTTGCGGTTTAATCTCGCATTTAATTGGTCGCGAAACAATAAACATTCCAAAAATTTTCTCTGGTGTTCACGGTTTTATGGGAAAGACTGTAAATGAGACGAATCAATGCATTTGAACTATCTATTTGCCACAACTGAGTACTGTGTATTGGTTCGACATCAAGCCAGGCTGAACAAGGTGCGTGAAAGAACAAACGCTGTGTTACAAACCAACGTTTGGTCGCCACCTCGCGTACATTGTTATAGACTCTTCTTTCAACTCTCGGCTACCCTCCTGCAAGTTGATCACTCGAGCTCCATCAAATTTTCAAGGAAGCCGACAGGCGTTTCGCGTACACTCACCACGTTTTGCCGCGCGCCCGAAAGATAATCGAAACAAGTCTAAACCTGGTTGTTGTTTAGCACAACATTTAATTTTCCGCGCGCTGGGATGTCACTCATAGTTAGGATTATCTGCTGCAAAATAACTTTTTACTGAATATTCGTTGCTGAATTGAAATGATTTTTTAATTCTTACTTTCCCATTATTCTAGATGAAGACTTCTACAGTTGTCGTTCTACTGATGCTGTTTTCAGTGTCAATGGCCCGGATGACAATGAAAAAAGTCTTTCGCCCGCATTCAGATAACGATGAAAGCAACGACAAAAAGGTAATGGAGAATCAACCAATACATTGATATTCACACTAGCTTAGCATATGCAAGGCGTAGAATTTTTCTCCAGTGCTTAAAATACAAGAGTGATCATGATTCACCGCGGAGAGTATAACAGAGCTCCCCAGGGCGGGCAGGGAATGGTAAAGTTAGGGACACAATGCTAATGTTTCTACGCATCAATGTACTTTTTAGCGTTGCATTTCAAGAAACAACAATAGGTTATCATATTAGCGAATGGTTTAGATAGATCATGCACGAAATCTTTACCATTTCTTAACAGATAAAAGCACTTAGACTCTTTCAGACCGAAAGAGGAAAGACACGAGCAGTTTGACCACATTTGGAAACACCGAATGGAGAGATGAAAATTGGACGATGCGCGTCGCATTTTTGACGACCACCGAGGTGTTGGTGAACTGTTGTTAAACGCTGTCTGAGTCTTTGAAATATCTTCTCAGTCGAAACTAAAACTAAAGAGTAAACCTGAAATATTTCCTTTGTCTACACCCCGGGGGGTGTACTCTCTTATAAGCGGCTAATGGGGATGTGCCGCTGGATGGGGTCGCATTTTCACGACTGGATTGACTCTAATGGGGTTACATTTTTAGAAGAGTTACTAGAATGGGGTCGCACATTTTCGGGATTTCTGGGATAACAAAATTCTGGTAAGCAGGAATTTAAAAATAAGAAGATTCTCGGTTAAAAAATGGTTCGTGCTGTTGTTTTTATATCTAACAGTCGGCTCGCATTGAATTCTGTTCATGCCATCACAACTTAAACATTAACAACTTGCACAATAGTACAGAACCCCTGGGTCCAGAACAAAGTCCAACAAAACATCTGTGATACGGCATTTATTTTCCGGCTATTCTGCGTTGTTATCGTCCATCGAAGTTAACACAACTTGAATCTTCTTTTGGATTAGCAAGCGTTTGATCTCTTTCGCTTGGGACTTGTTAGCTTTCAACGTGACATTTACACCGATATAAAACGGTCTTGCCAATATTTTTATTGGGAGGTTTGAATCTTCTGATCTATAAGTTATAAATCATAATTTGTTTTTATTCATGTGAGAAACTATTTTGACGTTCTCGTTAAAGAAGAATGTTCGCATTTCAACTAAAGATGGAGGTATGTTTGCAAATACTTACGGTTAAGATATGTACCAGGATGTTTGTGTTGTAGGTGAAAAGTAGAGTGTTCTACATTCAATTTAACAAACGTGTCAATTCGTTTTAGGGTGACCTACTTAAAAGGCTTTATCAGAAAGTGACTAAGTTGGGATCGCGAAAATTACATTTGCCCAAAAGTGACTAAGATGGGGTCTGTAATTGGTTACAGAATAGACTATAATGGGGTAGGGGTTCTGAGAGGCCAGCGGCACATACCCAGCAAAAATTCACCCAAGTACCCCCCCCCCCCCCCTCCGGGGTCTACACTGGATGAATTACTGATGGGTTTGAGATGAATCCTGTTCAGTAAGTTTGAGCCAAGCCTAGGGTGGGTTTCTTTGGGGACTGATAATTATGAATTCAATTTTTCGACGACCAGTTCCTTTCATGTGAGGCGAGACTAAAGATTCGTGGGAGGTTCTTGTTTCAAGAGCCAAACGGCCAAACAATTGGTGGTTTGCATCGAAAATAAAAATCGTAACCATTCTCTAAATTAAGTCAAGAATCAGGTATACGATAGATAATTGATAGACAAAAAACATCGCCGAGATTTAGATCTGTGCGGTTTTTCATTGCCGCGTTATTCGGTAAACAGTTAAGCTAATTAGAGCTTTAGAGTTGGTGCCTTTCCGAGGGGTACCAACATGGCGGCCGGAAACCAACAGAAACATCTGTCATTGAGTTTTGCCACTGAAACGAAAAATTATTGCTCTTAGAGTTCTGAGACATTGAAAGTAATACTTCTTCTAGTGCAAGAACTGTCCAGTTGCCAAAAACGTAAGCGATAACTGCTCTTTTGACTTACGCCTGATCCTTCTCGGACCGCCATTTAATATCACGCAACGCATAAACTTGGAAATTCAAATGTACACTACAATAAAATGAAGAAACCTATCGAGCTTAAACGTCGTAAAACTGATGACACTAAAACGCCAGTAGGATTGCTTTTTGTAATTTTGGAAAATGATGACGTCACATGAAAACAAAGAATTTAAGTTGCAAATAGTCCTGTACATACCTGACCATTTTTTTATCTTTCGTCGCATATACCGACCGCTGCCACAACATAAAAACACAGAAACAAACAGACAAAATAAAATAATCCTCCATATCAAACAGAAAACTGACCGTTTTGACTGACAAAGCCATCTACTCTTCCTCACCCCCTCCCCTCTAACATGTTCTCACATCTATTTTCGTATTGCTTTTTATTGAGGCTGAGTTTGTTGAAGACTACAGGAACCCTAGTGTGACAGACGGTGAAACCTCTAGACGTCCTCGTTCCTTATGCTGGCCTTGGTATCTTTGCAGCAAGGCATAAAATAATGCTGCCTAAGATGGCGAAAAGAGAAGTAATGGTAAGAGATGTGTACGACTGTGCATCATTTGAGTCACGTGATCCCGCCCATATCAAATATCATCAAACAAGGCCACGTGACAACATCCTGACAGCACGGTCCAACACAGAACCGAGGCAATTTTGGACATAACCTACCACAGCTGCTTGGAAAAAAACTGTATTTTTTTGTATTCTAAGAAAAGATCGAATACGAGGCTCTGAGGGGCATGCACACACTGAAAGGTTGAGCGGATAACTAATTGCTTAAAAAGACAATTGTTTATCTGATGTATGTTCCACTGGACTCTTGAAATTGTTTGTAAAACTACAGGTAGCCGAAGATCACAAGTAAGCGTCTTTGTACATACATTACGTAACGGTCGAAATTCATAATTTTCTTGACTGACTTTGCCTTCTGTTGTGTTTTTGTTGCAGGAGAGAATCCATGAACAACTCCAGCATTTCATTTAATTCGATTATAAATGGTGTGAATCATGACATACATGATGTTGTCAACAATGTAATCTTTGGGAATAAAAATCAATATAAGTCAAATAAACGGTGGCTGAATCAATGTCGCTGCCAATTTTTCTTGATCTACTAAGTGAGATCAAGATGGCTGGATATTGGCCAAGTTACTTTTTTTCCCTTTAAGCACGTATTCTTACAACGAGGCCAATATTTCCAGCCATCTTTGCTGAGCAGGCCTGGTCACACGAGGATTTATTATTTGGGAAAAAAAGCCCCCTATTTTCTTGCGGGACACAGCGGGTAGTCCCGTGCGGACAAGATGGGGCTATCTTGCCCGCTCTGGTAGCCAATCACAGTGCGGGACTCGGTGCATCTTTTCCGCTCACGGAACTAGCCATTTAATAAAACTACTCTTACTAGTACGCCATTTCCTTCACATGCTGCTGAGAAGTTAAAACCCGCAAACGAATTAAGAATTGCAAGACTTTTAAAGGTTAATAAAAAAGGTACTCACTTGTTCACAGCTATGAATACTAAGTTAACTTGCCATCTGCCCATGCTTGAAATATGTGACCAACAAATCTCACACAATATTTCAATTATTGCGCACAACATGTCACACACGTTTGGCAAGCATGTTGCATCATCCAGCATCGTGAAAAAGGTCGGCCGAACGTGTGAGACAACATGTTAAACGCAACAATGCTGCGTTGAAAGATTTCGTAAATGTTGGACGGGCCTCAATTTAAACGAGTGAAGTAAAAGTACTCAAATTCTTTGCTGCGCAATGTGTATATGGATACAAACAATAAATCGAAATTCCCCTTCATGTCCTTTATCACAACTTTAAGGGGTTTAATTTGACAAAAAGTGAAAATTCTTAACACCATATTTTTTGTTTCTTTCCAAAAATAAGTACTCCTTTTTATTTTTTTAAATTTATTTCTTCTCGAAACTTAGTTTTCTGGGATGTCTAATGATCCTTTATTGTCACGTATCACGACAAACAATGGTTGGCAGTGTCACATGAGTAATAAGTTGATACAAAATATGGTGTTTATTTTACGACAGTTCCTTGCTGACAAGACCGACAATCTAGGGTTATTTTATATCGACCATTGTCATTTCCAAAAGACTCTTTCTCACCGGTTAACCGAAACATAGTTATTCTAAAGGACCAATTTGTCATTATAATATAAAACGTGGCCGATCTCGAATAATAATCCCTTTCTGTTATCAAGCCCGTAATGTGAGGTAGACAAACAACGCTGCCGCAAAACTTCACGCCCATAAGAATGACGAATATTTTATTGCTGACTATTTTTGTTTCATATTTTCTCTTACAACATACACCTTAGCAACTTACTGGGTAATGAGCGACAAACTCGCTCCGAAATCCCCATTTGTAAAATTTCGCTTTCACTAGATAAGTTTGGGCATAAGGATTATGTTCGATACCTTAGATTTTTTAAATCTGAACTAAACTTAGCATTGTAGAAATGCCTCCCTAGCAAACCATAGAGCCGCTTGCTTGTCGTTTTAATTAGTTATGAAGGCTAGGATTAGGGACGGACTTTCAATGTATTCAATATTGGTCTGCCACTCTTTTTTTTTAACAGTTTACAGATGAAACGAATCAATACATTTGAATTATTTGTTTGCCACAATTTATCAAGCTAAGTATTCGTTCGAGAGCCAGTGCTGAACAAGGTGCGTTTGGTCGCCACCTCTAGTACATTGTTATCTAGACTCTTCTCTTAGCTCTCGGCCTCCCTTTGGAAGTTGATCACTCGATCACTCGAGCTCTGTCAAATTTTCAAGGGAGCCGACAGGCGTTCCGCGTACTCTCACCGCGTTTTGCCGCGCCCGAAAGATATTCGAAACAAGTCCAAAACCTAGTTATTGTTTAACACAACAATTTCTTTTCCGCTGGCTGGGATGTCGCTCATAGTTAGGATTATCTGCTGCAAAATAACTGTTTACTGAATATTCGTTGCTGATTTGAAATGATTTTTATTTCTTACTTTCCCGTTCTTTTAGATGAAGACTTCTGCAGTTGTCGTTCTACTGATGCTGTTTTCAGTGTCAATGGCCCGGATGACAATGAAAAAAGTCTTTCGCCCGCATTCAGATAACGATGAAAGCAACGACAAAAAGGTAATGGAGAATCAACCAATACATTGATTCACACTAGCTCAGCATATGCAAGGCAAAGGAACTTTCTCCAGTGCTTAAAATACAAGAGTGATTCACTGCGGACTGAATTATAGAGCTCCTTAGGGCGGGCCGGGAATGGCAAAGTTAGGGACACAATGCTAATGTTTCTATGCATCTTGTATCGTTTTAGCGTTGCATTTCAAGAAACAACAATATTAGCGAATGGTTTAGATATCATCATCATGTTCTTTTCCCTCAGAGGGAAATAGGGCCTTATGCTTTAGATATATCTTGCACGAAATCTTTACCATAAGCCTTCAGACTCTTTCAGACCGAACGACGAAAGACAGGAGCGGTTTGACCACATTTCGAAACACCGAATGGAGAGATGAAAATACGACGCGCAGCGGAGTATTTTGACGACCAACGAGGTGTTTTGAAATGTTGTTAAACGCTGTCTTGAGTGTTTGATATATCTTCTCAGTCGAAACTAAAATTAAGAAGAAAACGTGAAATATTTCCTTTGTCTACACTGGATGAATAAGTAATGAGTTTAAGACGAATCTTATTTAATAAGGTTGAACCAAGCCTAGAGTGGGTTTGTTTGGGGGCTGATAATTATGAATTTAATTTTTCGACGGCCAGTTTCGTTCATGTGAGGCGTGGACTTAAGTTTCGTGGGAGGTTCTGGTGACAAGTGTCAAAAGGCTAAACAATTTAAAGTGACAAATAATCGTATATTTACTTGACCAATTTTTTTTTCCTTCGTCGCATATACCGGCCTCTGCTAATAGAAAAAAACCAACAAAAGGAAAGAATCCTCCATATCAATCTGAACGCTGACTGTTTCTACTGACAAAGCCATCTACTCTTACTCACCCCTCCCCTTTAATATTAAACAAGCACAAGGGCCTTTCTCATGATGTTCTCACATCTATTTCTGTATTTTTTTTTATTAAGCCTGAGTTGGTCGAAGACGATAGGAACCCTAGTGTGAGAGACGATGAAACCTCCAGAGATCCTTCTTCCAATTGTTGGCCTTGGCCTTGTTTCGGCAGGACATTACAAGATGCTGCCCAATATGAAAAGAGAAGTAATGGTAAGAGATGTGTACGAGTGTGCATCTTTTGAGTCATGTGATCCAGCCCTTATCCAATATCATCAAACAAGGCCACCTGACAATATCTTGACAGCACGGTCCAACACAGAACCGAGGCAATTTTGGGCATAACCTACCACGGCTGCGGGAAAAAATTGTATTTTTTGCATCTTAAGAAATGATTGAATACGGGGCTCTGAGGGGCACACACTGAAAGGTTGAACGAATAACTAATCGCTTAGAAAGACAATTGCTTATCTGATGTATGTTACAACCGACTAGGCAAGTTGTTTGTAAAACCACAGGTAGACCAAGGTCACAAGTAAGCGTCTTTGTACATACATTACGTAACAGTTGAGATATAAGGACTTGTATGGAAAAACGGTTTTATTCCAAAGTCTAACAAAATGTGAAGGAGTATGAATAAAGATAAACCTACCTTACTTCAGTCGAGTTTTGCCTTGGTTAACGTAAGTTTTCTGAGACGATTTATTGCAAGTTTAGGATGTTTTCAGCGCTTAACCCCTCTGAATATCCTTTACCTGAAGGTTAATACTTGTAGATATCACAAATGTAAAAAACTGATCACAAACGTTAATAACGCCTTCAAGTGCAAATAAGGGTTTGACCACAATGTTATAGGGGACAAAGCTGGACAAGTGTACAAAAGAATGCAAGATTATCACTGCTACATAGCAACAGTTCTTTATGATGTCATGCGTCATGTGACCTGATAAAAGTCAACTTTTAAATATCAAAAAATATTAACGATAAATATCAACGATATCTATGACTAAATAGACAATAATAATAATAATAATAATTGATATTTAAACAGGGTAACCCCTTCAGTCACAGGACTGGTATCAACGGGGGCCCTGTATAACATTAAAATAAAAGAGAGTAGAATTAATTATTAATAAACATATATCAATAAATATTACGTATAACTAATAAATATTACGTATAACTCTAACTACAATTAAAAAGGAGTGCTAACATGATCGAATAAAATGTTCTAAAAAATAGCTTAAGAATAAAAAGCGGAGATAGCCAGGAAACGGTCCTTAGGTGGTAAAGTCTTAATGTTCATTGGAAGACTATTGAATGCAATGCACCATGATAGTAAAAAGACTTTTTAGCGACATCTAGATGAAATTTAGGAATATTTACCTAAAAACTTGAAACTTCAAAATTTGCACAAACAAAACAAATGCTCTTTTTCAAATTTTAATCAGTTTGTTGACTGACTTTGCTTTCTGACGTGTTTTTTGTTGCAGGAGAGAATCTATGAACAACTTCAGCATTTCATTTAATTGATAAGTGGCGTGAATCATGACATACATGATGTTGTCAACATGTAATCTTTGGGGATAAAATCAAAATAAATGGTGGCTGAATCAACGTCGTTGTCAATTTTTCTTGATCTACTCAGTATATGTGGGTTATTGACCAAACCTGAGGTCAATATGGCTGGATATTGACCAAGTTATTATTTTTCTTTACTTGTCTTAAACACGCATTATAATAACGAGGCCAATATTTCCAGCCATCTTTGCTGAGCAAGCCTGGTCATACAAGGATTTATTATTTGAAAAAAAGCACTAACACTATTTTCTTGCGGGACACAGCGGGTAGTCCCGAGCGGGCAAGATGGAGCTATCTTGCCCGTTCTGGAAGGATCTTTTCCGCTCACGAAACTGGCCTTTTTACAAAAGCTACTTACTACTACGCCATTTCCTTCACATGCTGCTGAGAAGTTAAAACCCGCAAACGGTTAAGAATTGCAAGACTTTTAAAGGTTAATAAAGAAAAGGTACTCACTTGTAAATAACTCAAAACACTAAGTTAACTTACCATCTGTCCATATTTTGAAATCTGGATACGTGGCCGACAAATCTCACACAATATTTCAATTATTGCGCACAACACGTTACACACCGTTTGGCTAGCATGTTGCACCATCCAGCATCTTGAAAAAGGTCGGCTGAACGTGTGAGACATGTTAAACGCAACAATGTTGCGTTGAAACTTATGTAAATGTTGGACGAGCCTCAATGTAAATGAAGTTAAGTAAAACTACTCAAATTCTTTGCTGCGTGATATTCATGTGTATATGGATACAAAGAATGAATTAAAAATCCCTCCTTATCACAACTTCGAGAGGACTAATTGACGAAAACTGAATATTTTTAACATCATATTTTTATTTCTTTCCAAAGTAAGTATTCCTTGGCTATTTTTTTCATTCATTTCTTCTCGAAGCTTGGTTTTCTGGGATGTCTAATGATCCTTTTTTGTAACGTATCACGACAAACAATGGCTGGCAGTGTCATATGAATCCTAAGTTGATACAAAAATATGGTGTTTATACAAGCACCAAGAGTTTTCCGGTTCCGGGTTTTAGCAATGCATCATGGGAT
>JAHPZR010009925.1:2500-35876 GCA_019787425.1 Platygyra sinensis
GGTGTGTTTAATGTTTAGATGAGAGTATGTAAACATGGTTGTGACGTTTAGACTCGCGCGTATTTTTGAAAATTATTTCACAAAAGCAATAGAGCACTTTTTCCGCGTTTATATAGCTTCCTCTAAACAGTCAGAGGGGACTCCATAACTTCCTGAATTCTCCCAGTCCTCCTTGTATTTAGATGAGCCTATGTAAACACGGATAAAGTGCTTTAGTAAAATCCAACTATATATGAACGTAATGTAACACGAGCGTTGCACCTAGAAAAAATCTGAGTCCCGATAGGATTTGAACCCATGACCTTCCGAACACCGGGCGGATGCTCTATCCACTGAGCTACGAGAACTCATGGAGAGCTAGGTCATTTAACTGAGTTCTTACATGACATGCGTCTCCTGCCTCCTGCAGGATTCAGCAGTGAATATGTAATAAATAGTGATAAATGAGCTGAACGAAGCGCAATAATATTAAGGAAGGTACGAAATGACACCCTGACCAATCAGAAAGAAGGCAAAGATCCCAGTTTAAACTAATCAAAACTGTAAGCATGTGCAAGTAAATAGCGCGAAATGAGCGGGGATGTGAAGCGAGTCACTATCGCTTGGGTTTTTCTCTGATTAGACGACAAATTTGCCCGAGGTTTCTTTTCTCTATTTTTTCTCTATTTTATTCCTACCGACAATTACCCATTCTCGTCCCCAGAGCCTACGATCCTTTTGGCCTGTGGTTAGGATCGAGAGCTCTGGTTTGGTCCAAAACCGGAAGTCCGCGATTCACGGACTTCCCGTCAAATCTAGCAAATCTGATTGGTTGAGAATTCGAAACGAATACTCTGCGCGTGATCAGAAAGTCGGGTCTGGCCAGAGCTCTCGATCCCAACCACAGGCCAGAAGGATCGTGGGCTCTGGGGGACGAGAATGCAATTAACCCTTAGTGTTCGCTGCGCTAAGCGAAGAAAATATTTTTGGCTTCTTGTTTTTTTCTTGAAGCTGTTGGAGCAAAATTGCGAGATACACTGGGAACGATCGCTAGAAAGCAAACTAAAGCGGCTAGGCGGAAAAATCAAGTTCAGTAGTAAAAGACAACGCGGCAGCTTCAAATGAACCGATAAACTTTAGACCCGGGACTTTAGAGAGAGAATTATTATGGCAATTTCAGAAATTTGGGCATGTTTCACTTACTCCCTTCATAATAATGGTGATATTCTGATGTTAACAGAAATAATTTTTGATTGATAAGAAAGCCTTTCAATCCAATATCACGGTCATATTCGGTCGGGATGAGCAAACATCCATACAGCAATCGAGGCATTCCTTTATGTGAAATGGCAAGAACTTTTGAATCGTTTATTTATGACAGATTCGACGGAAACTCTTCAGCTGATATGTTGGAGAAAAGCACGTCGGATTGGATAAGAAGAGGCAAGCCAGCCAGAACTGAAGAACATGTACTATCATTAAAGCGCCTTTGTCAATTAAACTCTTGAATCGATCTTTTGCAGGCTTGATCCCAGATAGTTGTAGCTTCAACTTTCCGCCAACTTTCGCTTGTTCGTTCAATGCTGTATTTTCATTTTTGCTTCGCTTCTTTCGCTTCTTCGAACTGGTCCACGGACATTTCCATGGTCTAGGTTTATTCATACCTAAAATAATTACACCAAGGAAGATGCTTGCGTGATAGCTGATCAACTGAGCATGAGTAGCCAGTTCTAATCCTGCGAGAGTCGTCTCGGTTGATTGCATAACATCAAGGGGTGTCAATCAAGGGGTAAACTTTTACTTCCGGCGTAAACGTGAAACTGCGATTTCTCCGCCAAAAGTTAGTCTTTTTCAATAATTTTTTTTAAAAAAATTAAAGATCACACTTCGGCCAATATTTTGATCCAAAAATCCAGATTTGAAGTAAATTATCGATCTGAAGGTGCATAGTAACCTTAACATAGGGGCTAGGAACCAATACTTGTATATCGTGACAATGCAAGTGCTTATCGTTTAAGGAATACCGAAAATAAACTAGTTCTTCCACAACCTCGAACTGATTATCTCAAGAGAAGTTTCTTGTACAGCGGAGCTCAGTTGTGGAACAACTTACCTGTAGACCTAAGACAAGCGTCTTCACTGAACGATTTCAAATCTAAATTAAGTCGCCACAGTTTAAAGTAACATCTTAATTTTAAGTAAATTTCAGACACGGCCTCCATGAAAAGCAGAATTTTTATTTATTTCTTTTATTTGAATTGTTACTATTAAATTTTATTGTAGTTAGGTAGATAGGTATACTATTATAGATAATTAACTAGATCATCTGATGGAAAAACCGTGTATAAATAAAGGTATCTTATCTTATCTTATCTTACTCTTCCATCAATTTTCTCGGCGGGTTTATTGGAGGTATATCGTACGTTTTTATAGCTAATGTACGCGATTTCTACACTGTTGCTTTTGCTTGCGGGGAAAGCTAGTCGAGTACCCAAGGTTACTTCTTATTTTGAGTGATGTAGCAGCTCTCCTAAGGTCTCACATGATTGGCTTGCTACCCTTAGAGAGTACAGTAGAACAAACAACAGAAGCAATGCCCCTAGCCCTAAAACAATAACAGCTGCTACAATGATAAAACAAAAGCAGCTTAGGACAGCTGCTACATTACTGCTTATTTTTCCTCGATCGTTGAATAACTTCTGAAACTTTGCACGATATGCAAATCGCCGTTGCACGGGCCACGCAACTATGTCGACCGAACCGGTGGGAACAATGGCTAATTACAGTGCTTGTTCTTGCTATCGCGCCAAATCAAAATGAAACTTTAGTTCTTTCTCTGTACGATGGATCCACAATGCGAGGACGGTTGTTGCAGATTGTGTGGGTTTGTTATTTGGAGAAGAAAAGGAAACGCAATATTGTTGGGGAATTCGCAAAAACGTTTGAGACAGTGGTCAATGTGGAACTTCTGGAGGGCGATAAACGCGCAGTGTGTGACACGTATAAGTACAGGGTGGAAAAATCTTGGAAGAGTGGGAAGGCTATCCAGGAGCAGCTGCTAAAAAGAAAACATCTAATTTCCCCGCTGAGTTCGACTAAAGGAGACAAAGAGACTGAAATCGCGTCCATTAGCTATAAAAATGTACGATATACCTTCGATAAATCCGCCAAGAAAATTGATGGAAGAGTATTGGTTCCTAGCCCCCATGTTAAAGCCTGCGATTTTTCTCGGCTTCGTTGAATATTTTTTTTCTGAAACTCTCCACGACAACCTTCCCGTTGTAAGGGCCAAGCAACCAGGTCGATCGATGAAGAAAACTGCTTCGTGTAAGAGGGCGACAGAGTTAGCCGGCGAGAGCTCCTCGCTGATTGCGCAGAAAAATATTTTTTCTGCCCAATTCGACCATTTCTAGAACTGGTTCGGTAAGACTAAGTTCCCAGGGGCTCTTCAGCTCTTAAAGTAAACTTTCGCCCGAGAATATCGTATCGTCCCGGCTAGTAGCCCCCGGGTTTCCGAGGACGAGTGTAGCATTTACTGAGTAAAACGTCAACGTTAAATTAAATTAAAACTCAAAAAAAGAAATAAAAAAACAGAAAAACACAGGGGCTCGCAAAATAGGCTAGCGGCTACGGCTCCAGCTCCGGCTCCAGCTCCGTCTCGCAGTCACTGCAGCGAACCTACAGAGTGTAACTAGTAGTTAGCCACTGGACAGTCTGATGTACATTGTAAAATTAAAGAAGCTTTGCTGATTCGTGATTTGAAACCAGCGCTTAATGAAAATATTGGCAGTGAGAAACTTCTTCTCTACTAGCCATTTATATCTTTTCCAGCAGACTTAACTAGGTCTGTTTATTTTCTTTTACACTCTGTTGGTTCGCTGCGGAAGTCCCTTCGTACTCCTGTACAATTTCGGTAATCTTCTCCTCTGCAATCATAGCTTTAATTTTTTTCTGTTTACCTCCATCTTGGTAAATTGCGACGATCTTTGGAAAAGATGCGGTAAGAAACGCTATCAAAGCTCTCATGATAGGGGTTGCATCAACATTCAGTAAGACTGCCACTGAGAAAACAAGAATTACAAAAGACACTAGTATAGTAACCTTTAAAATCAATACACATCATGTTTGCGATCAAACGGTCCATGATAGTTCATGATAGTTTGTCAAAATCGCGCAATGTGCTAGCGTCGCTAACTGGTACCTCGCAAAAAATGTTCCACAAACATGGTCGGGCCTCGTACTCATGATCATCTATTAGGTTGCATATCAAATTACCGCTCCACTTCTCGTTGCCTGGTTTTTTAGATTTTTTCGCTTTTCTCACTTTCTTGCTTTCAGCGTCACTGTCGTCCCAATATTCGTCCAAATTATTGCTTTGTTATTCTTCACAGGACGCCGGATGGCAATTCGGTAGCCATGTTGCATTGAGCCCACCTTGGTTACCCCCGCTGACCGAAAAACTATCGTGCACTATCATCCGCTCGGTCAAACGGAAAAAACTATCATGAACTATCATGTCAAATTTGAACATGTTCAAACTGCATGATAGTTGGTGATAGTTGATGATAGTGAATGATAGTTCGTGTTCAAACGCGCGTGATAGTTGAAACTGTCATCTACTATCATCAACTATCATAACCGTTTGAACGGGGCTTTAGTTCTTCGCGAGCCATGAAGAAAAGCTTCTGAGGGATCTTCATCACATTGTCCTCGTTACCAACAGTAGTTTGTGTATTTTCCAGCAGTGAATCTGTATCGAGAGACATGTTTGTGACTTGGCTATGTCGTGATGTCTTGTAAGACTTGACTTGTTTAAAGAGCGCAAGGGCAAGATCATGGTATTTGTTGGTAAAAGAGCTGTAGCTACTCCAAATATAGTACAAGACAAGAACAAAACAAGCTACATAAAGAAGGCCTTCCTCAGAGAGCAGGAGTACAAAGGCTGATAAAACGGCAACAAACATACTAACACCAGCAAACAGGAACAACCGAGATATTCCTAGAAATGCTAGGATACTGAACAAATGTAAACAAAGATTGTTCAACTGAGCATAACACAGTTGCCTTGCAATGTCACACAAAACAAATAACGGAGATGTTAAAATAAGAGTAGATAGAATTGCGAACAACATGAGCATCAGTAGTATAATAATTATTGCCAGGCTGAAGAACAACAAGACTATGAACAAAAACCAGCGGTGAAGAAATTTGGCAGATAATTCAAAAACGGAGGGAATCAAAAGAAAACACATCTTAAAATAATTCAAGAGATACCACATAAAAAGTCCCGAGTAATGAACTATAATCTGTGGCTGGATTCGTATATGGTTTATAATATTCTTTGGGGGATTCTTTTGACAGACGAGGGTCTTCGATTTCACATCCAACTGGAGATCCAAGCAAACAGGGCTAGGACGATTCCCTTTGCAGGACCTCGAAATAAAAAATGACTCGTAAAAAGCCAGAATGATATAACACAGACAAAACGCTATCATTCTAGACTGCAAAAGATGCGAAACGCCCAAAACTTTTAAAATCAGAAACTCCTTGCTCTGCAGCAAGTATTCACCAAACATTGCAAGACCGAGGAGTGGAAAAAGAAGCACAACAACCCGTCGCATAAACATTCTTGCTCTGTGCCGCATGGTATCTTCCTTTGAGAAGAAATAGTTTCCCATTAAACTTTCAAGGCTGACTGGGCTTGCTCCATCCAGAACAATCTGATGAACAGCGTCCTCTGTGACTTCTGTGGGCGAGAAAAGACACAAAAAAGTAGGGGATTAACAATAGAAAACGAGAACGAATATAACACCTAACCAAAACAAAACATCTTCCGCCTATCCAACGCAATTTAGACCCTTGAGAGTGCTGCTATTATTCCCAGTTGCAAGGTTGAAAATTATCCGTCGTCTGGGTGCTGCAGTCAATGGTATCAAGTTTGACTCCAAGATTTGCAAGCCGATATACGAAAAAATTGCATAATGAACAACTGTAACAAGTTGGCTCGGTAGATTTCGTGCTTGCAGGCGTTAAGGAACATATGGCCATGAATTTTTTGTGTCTGTCAACAGAATCCTTACAACTACAAGACATCATATTTTCGACACTTTCCAATGCCCTCGCGAAAATTGAAAGTTGTTTACTCGGTAACCGTATTTCCCAGTGTTCAGTGATGTTTCCGCTCGAGTTGCTTGACGTCTGGTTCACGCAGTTGTCGTTCACTCTATTCTCGTAATTAACAACAAGGCGAATTTTGTTCTTCATTTCCTCCAAAAACTCAGAATCCATACTTGTACAATTCCAGCAACAACGAGTTCCATCGTTGAGTTAACTGACAGGCTCAGTGTTGTTGTTAAGCGATGACTCTGGAGCCTGTGCGCTACACTGAAAGCAATGCTAGCAACAACACAGCTAAAGGAGAGCCAGGAACTTGCCGACAGCATCCTCACAGATTGCAATGGAAACAGAGCGAGATGATCTTCGGCTTGTTCGAAGCGGTAAACCCGAGAATTATACCTTTAATTCCAACTAGGAAATGTATTATGCTTGGTAAGCAACTTTCGGACTGAATGTGGAAATATTTGAAACTGAAAGTTTTCAAAGTTAACAATATGTGACGTCACCGAAATCTTTGGTGTACCCGGAAGCGATGGGAGTGGGGGTAGAGGACCTCTGGGTTAAAGTACAATTTCATTGTCACCTAGGAATAGTTCGGGTTTTTTAAAGAACTGTTTATACTTTGTTAGTAAAATGAACTAATTGTATTCCATGGCATCAGACTGTGACATGATGACTTTGCCATTCGGTTTGAGTTTGTTTTTGATAGTTTAACTGCTATAGGTGAGAAGAAATCACTACAAAGATTAAAGCCTTACTTTAAAACTGGAGTAACGTACTCGTGGTAGGAAACTTGTAGCCCCTTGGTCGCATCATGGAAATAAAACCAAACAAGAGAGACGGGGAGTTAGGCGGAAAACCAATTCAGCAGTCTGGGAATGTCTTATTGACAAGATCGTTCTTTTAGAGGCTCCTTGACTCCAGGGCCGGGTTGTTCAAAGCCCGATTAAGCTAACCCAGGGTTAGCGAGAATTTTGATTTCATTTTTGTAACTTTTTGGTGAGGTGTTCTGTTTATATTATTTGCCCTTCAGTTTTGAGCTGTAGTAATCTCAAACTACACCAAACATTAGAGATGAAAAACGTTTTTAAACAACAAAACATAATGCTTGAGTTAACGGTTAACCCTGGGTTAGCGTTAACTGGCTTTCGAACAACCCGGCCCAGGAGAGCAGCTAATCATTGTTGACCTCGATGTCTTCAATAGATTGCGAGCAGTCCCTCTTTGCTCGGAAATTTGTAGGAAGAACAAAATGAAGAAAGCAAAACAAGCGTGACATGCGAGTGGCGAGCAGGCTGCGAGCCGTAATTAGCGAGGGCGTCTCGCGGCTTTGCATATCACGCTCGCACGCTCACGACCCACCACTCGCGTGTGTTGCGTTCTTTGCGTTCTTCTCCACAGATTTTTGACCAAAAGAGAGAATGCTCGCAGTCTATGTCCTCCAGCTTGTAACGTCAGAGAACATTTGTTTCTTTATTGACTTTGATTCGCGCTTACTTAGCGAAGCGTTACTCAAATTTGAAGGCTCCAGATATGTAATTACACTTGAAAGGCCATTGCGTACAACAACACGTTACACACGTTTGGCTAGCATGTGGAACCATCCAGCATCTTGAAAGAGGTCGCCTGAACGTGTGAGACAACACGTTAAACGCAGCAATGTTGCGTTGAAATGTTGTCTAAATGTTGGTCAGCCCTCAATGTAAATGAAGTAAGAGAACTCCGGCAAATTCTTTGCGGCGCAACGAGGCTATGGATGCAAACAATAAATAGAAAATTCTCCTTTATCACAACTTTGTCAGGAATAATTTGATGGAGAGTGAATATTTTAAACACCTTAATTCTTATTTGTTTCCAAAACTAAGCATTCCTTTTTATATTTTTTTATCTATTTCTTCTCGAAAATTATTTTTCTGGAATGTCTAGTGATACCTCATTGTCACATGTATGACAAACAATGGTTCAGTGCTATATGAATCCTAAGTTGAAACAAAATATGGTGTTTTACGGCAGTTCCTTGCTGACAAGACAGACAATTAAGGGTTATTTCGTATCGACCATTGTCATTTCCAAAAGTCTCTTTCTCGCCGGTAGACCGAAATATAGTTATTCCAAAAGACCAATTTGTCACTATAATATAAAACTTGGCGATCTCGAATAATAATCCCTTTCTCCTATAATAATCAAACCAGTACCCTGAAGTAGCCAAACAAGGCTGCTGATGTAAGTATCATTTCGACAAAACGTCTCGCCCGTAAGAAAGACTGTTTTCGTGGAATGTCATTTCAACTACTTTTATTGCTGACTAGATATGTTTCATATTTTTTCTTACAACATACACCTTAGCAACTTATTGGGTAATGAGCGACAAACTCGCTCCGAAATCCCCACTATGATTTGAAAAACTTCGCTTTAACTAGAGAAGTTTGGGCGTAAAGATTATGTTCGATACCTTAGGTTGTTCAAATCTGAGCTAAACTTAGCAATGTAAAAATGCCTACCTAGGAAACCATAGCGCCGCTTGCTTGTCGTTTTAATTAGTTATAAAGGATAGGATTAGGGATGGACATTCAATGTATTCAATGTTGGACTGCCACTCTTTTGTTTTTCAATTCAGTATAGAGGAGACGAATCAATACATTTGAACTCTTTGTTTGCCACAATTGATCAAGCTAAGTATTCGTTCGAGAGCCAGTGCCGGGCAAGGTGCGTCAAAGACCAACGCTCTGTTACAAACCAACATTTGGTCGCCACCTCTTGTATATAGTTATAGATTCTTCCCTCTTCTCTCTGCTACCCTCCCGGAAGTTGATCACTCGAGCTCCGTCAACTTTTCAAGGGAGCCGACAGGCGTTTCGCGCACTGTCACCACGTTTTACCGCGCGCCCGAAAGATAATCGAAACAAAGTCCAAACCTGGTTGTTTTTAGCTCAACATTTAATTTTCCGCGGGCTGGGATGTCACTCATCATCATGAAAGCAACGACGAGAAGGTAATGAAGAATCAACCAATACATTGATTCACACTAGCTCAGCATATGAAAGCCGAAAAAACTTTCCCCAGTGCTTAAAATACAAGAGTGATTTACCGCAAACAGAATAATAGAGATTCCCAGGGGACGTTTTTCGTTGCCGTCACAAGGGCCTTTCTATGTTCTCACATCAATTTCCGTATTTCTTTTAAGCAGGAGTTGGTTGAAGACGACAGGAAACCTAGTGTGAGAGACGATGAAACCTCTAGAGATCCTTCTTCCATTTGCTGTAATCCCGACAACACCAAATGCTGCCCAAGATTTAAAAGGGAAGTGATGGTAAGAAATATCACCAAACAAGGCCACCTGACAATATCCTGACGGCACGGTCCAACACAGAACCAAGGCAATTTTTGCCATAACCTACCGCAAGCTGCTTGGAAAATATTGCACTTTTTGTGTTTAAAGAAATTATCGAATACGGGGCTCTGAGGGGCACTCACTATAAGGTTGAGCGGATAATTAATCGCTCAGAAACACAATTGTTTATCTGATGTATGTCACATCCGACTCGGTAAAACCACAGGTAGCCCAAGATCACAAGTAAGCGTCTTTGTACATACATTACGGAAAAGTCGAAATATAAGGAAAAACGATTATATTCCTAAGCCTAAAAAAGTACGAAGGAGTATGAATAAAGATAAACCCACCGTACTTCAGACGAGTTTTTCCTTGGTTCCCGTAAGTTTTCAAGGACTAGAGGATTTATTGCAATTTAGGATGTTTTTAGCGCTTAATCCTCCGAATATGTTTTCCCTTAAGGTTAATACTTGTAGATATCACAAATATAATAATTAATCACAAACGTAATAACGCTTTCAAGTGCAAATAAGAGTTTGACCACAAATGTAACAGAGGACAAAGATGAACAAGTGTCAAAAAAAAGAATGCAAGATTATCACTGCTACATAGCAACAGTTTTTTATGCTTTACGTCATGTGACTTGATAAAAGTCAACTTTTAAATATCAAAAAATATTAACGATAAATATCAACGATGTTTATGACTTGTTGAAGAATCAGAAATTTTTTCCCTCCCAACTTGAAACTTCAAAATTTGCACAAACAAACAACTGCTCTTTTGCAAATCATAATTTTCTTGACTGACTTTGCCTTCTGTTGTGTTTTTATTGCAGGAGAGAATCCATGAACAACTCCAGCATTTCATTTAAGAGTCTGTCCACGAGAGGACCAGGCAGACGTGACACATGCCATCTCACCGATTTCTCTCAAACTTTCACAGATGATTAAGGTCATTAAAGGGCCGATTACATGGCGAATTTCAGCCCGGGCTGAAATTTCAGCCCGGTTAACCGGGCTGAAACTTCAGCCCGGCTTCTGAAACAAATCCTCTTAAAATCAAGTTGTCGATTACATGGAGAAGGATTCAGCCCGGGACGCTATTCAGCCCGGGCTGAAAATCCTAGCCCGGTTTGCTCAAACCGGGCTAGGATTTTCAGCCCGGGTAAACGAGCCAGAAAATCTGAGAAAGTCTCATGTAATCGAAACGGAATTTCAGCCCGGGCTGAAAAGCAGGAAGCAATATGGCTGCCGCTAGGAAGCAGAAGCGATTTCAGTGGAATTAAGGCAATAAAATAGTGAATCTTATTCATTGTTTCTCTAATTTCAAAGCTCACATAGAGTGTGAGAACATCGACTTCAATGCAGATAAGGTTACACAGTACGAGGCCGTCAGGAAAGCCATGAATTCGACGAGCTTGAAGATATCTTCTCTTTCTTTGCAAATACGTCTTTCTAGCTGAGAGATATGCAGCCAAAGACAGGTTTAGCTTCAGTTCCATCATCTTGTAGGCTGTTACCATCCCAAAAAGCTGAAAATTGAGCGCCGCCAATAGGCCAAACTGCGAGAGAAGCAATGCTCCTATTTTCACGGTTCGTGTTCTCGGTGCCATTTTGATTTTCCTGAGACTCTTCGCGCGCAATTTTATATTTGGTGCCGTGGCTAATATTTCAGCCCGGGCTGAAGTTCGTCATGTAATCGAAACAAAATTTCAGCCCGGTTTGCCGGGTTGAAATTTCAGCCCGGGCTGAAATTCGCCATGTAATCAGGCCCTTAGTTATTCAAGAGCCCAGAGTAGTTTGGTCTCCCAGTCAATCCCTGGAGTATTAGGGCTTTCACATCAAATCCCAGGGATAAAACCCCGAAATCTGCTCTAAAATTCCACTTTCAACAAAGATTCCTCACAATAACAGAATGCAATGAATTTTAATCGAATTTCATCTAGCAATTCTTTAAACCTTAAGCAATGAAACGTCCCAAGTTGGAGTGATTTGAAATTATTCTCGCCAATGTGGAGCATTTGAAAATTAACCATGTCACGCAACAATTTTAAGCAACTGAAAACTAGGCCTTTTAAATTGCAAATATCTCCAATGGGCAACCTTGCATGTCGACAAACATGTAATCACAGTAAAACCCTATCATATTGCTATGTTTCTGGCGCAAAAAATTTTTGGCCGCTGTGAAATATTCGTGATCACATTCCTCTGAAGTACGTGACGGTCCAAGTTATGTGACCATAAGCTGCTGTTTAAGGAGCCGATTCGAATCTTGCAATGGCGTCATTGTCCCCAATTTGCTTGTTTTTTAGCTCTAAAAACGTGAAGAGATGTTTATCTGCATAGCTAGGGAGTTTAATCAATTATATAAATTATATGATATTGACACGATTTACTGACAGTTGTTAGTAAATCTAACAAAACCGATGCGTTTTATGTCGGAAGTTGACAGTTGAATGCAAAGTGTGTCTGGTATATTTTCGATATATTTTGCCATATTTTATTACTTTCCACACTTATTGTATGCATTTTCAAACTTTGAATGCACTCGAAGTAATTTCCTCACAGAGGAAACAGCAGACTTGCACTGAAATGTAGGTGTGTTTCCCGCGACGTCTAGAGAAAATCCTGTGTGAACAGCTTGTCGGTATAAAAACTCAAAATAACATTCAGAGAATTGCAAATTGACTGAAATCATTTCTTCGACTATTTCTGAAGGCAAGTTTCCCCTGAAAATGTTCGGGGTCGATTGAATTTAAAATTTGCGAAATTAGATGAAATTGGAATTGGAAGTGGTCGTGACTACAACTGAAAGCGTGACTAATTTGTTTATTCACGGTTTTCACAAAAAGTGTCTGTGGGAAGGAAACTGATTTAAACTATATTCAACCACAGACGTAAAAAAACTATGAAGAGCCATGAAACTGATTTTCGATCATACGGACTAACATTCATTTGAAAGCAATTATATTCATATAAACAAAACGTGACTATTGGGGCCATGTATTCAGTTTGCATAATATTACGACTAAAATTAAATTCCACAGCTTTTGCAGACAAAACACAAGGAGTAATATCATGAGACCTCAGAAGTTTTTCAGACGAACGTAATTTGGACTAAACGGGGCTTCGTGATCTTTAACGACACCACCTCAAAATGCGGGAAATGTGGAGTGTTTAGGGACCGGTCATATATTAGAGGGAGTAGGTTGGTGCAAATGGGGGTCATACCTTTTTGTGCACCCACCCAAAAATGTGGGGCTGTATAAAATTCTGCAACTATTTCTGAGAGGTCATGTATTTTTGTGCATTCCAATTTCCTTCCTACAGAAAAGAAACAACACCGAAGGAATCAACGAGTCCAATATTGTTTATTATCAAAATGATGGCATAAAAAACCAAAATAACCTGGTGTTTGGCATTCGTTTCAAGTTGGAAAAATGAACTTCATAAGGGACGGACCATTAGAAAAGTGATGGGGGGGGAGGGGAATTTTCAGCTTGCACGAATTTTTTTTTTCGCTCACGGCTTGTGCAGGAATTTTTTTTTCAGGTGAAACCCTCTGCACGAATTTTTTTTTTCAGACAAACATTGCTTTTTGAAAACGTCATAGACAGGCCAACACAAACTCCACTATGTGGTTTAATTACGGTTATAAGTGGCACGTAAGCCTCTAAAGTTTTGTTCTGGCGAGTTTGTCTTCGAGCGATTTACCTTTTTGAAAAGTTAATAGACAGGCCAACACAAACTCTCCTATGTGGTTTTACGATAGCGACACGTAAACCTTAACAGTTTTGCTCAGACGAGTATGTCCTGGAGCGAAGATAGTCTGTCTGCCAATGAAAACCACACTTTGTGGTTCTTAATGTTTGTTAAAAGTACCAGTGGCAGTGTTGCTGTTTATATTGTTGACTAGTTTATGTTGGTAAGAGTTAAAGTTTTAACGCTACCACTACATGTAAATGCACTTTTTCATTTTATTATAGAATCATTATTCAAGGCGATAAGACCAATACTCTCTAATTTTATTGTGGGCAGAAATAATTTTATAGCATATTTACGAAGATACCAAATTCTAATATTTATATTTTTTACTATAAAATTTATATGTTGAACAGTTAAATATCGAAACTGTTTATGGAATACACAGGGTTCACTGTATGTTGCAGGTAGACTCGCTGCCAATGAAAACCATACTTCGTGGTTCTTAATTTTTGTTACAAGTACCGATGCCAGTGTTAATATTGCTGTTTATGTGGTTGACAGTTTTAAAGTTTTAACACCTACTGCTACGTGTGAATGCACTTTTTTATTGTATTATAGAATTCTTATTCAAGGCACGGGCTCCTGTTCAAGGGGATAAGACTCATCCTCTAATTTGTATTCTGAGCATAACGAATTTTATAGCATATAATATTTACAAAGATACCAAATTCTAATATTAATTTATTACAAATTTTATTTTATTATTTCCATTATAATACAGTATACAGTGTATGTTGTAGCATAACGAGCCAGAAGTTCTTAGCAACCAAAAAACAGACCTTGGATCCCGTGGAGATGAAAAACTTTTAGTTCTACATCTCCACGGGATACCAGTGGCTTGTAACATTCCAGTGTAATCATATCCCCGACAGTGATCGTTTGTGTTCCACAAAACGCGTCATGTGTACTGACACTTTGAAAATCAGTTTATGTTAATCAGTCAGAAATTCTCAATAATTATTGCAACGAGATTTTAAAAAACCTCTCAAGAGGTTACGCTCACCATTACTATGCGTGATAGAAATCACGAGCTCATAATCTTATTGTTTTCAAGTAATGCGAAGCGATTCTGGAAACTACACGACGGAAAAATCACTATCACGAGTTTGTTACATATCCGGAAGTAATCAGCAACTGTGCTGCATGGACTTCAGAGTTCAGACTGGGTGAACCAGAACCCACCACAGCATGTTCCTATAATGCCACGCACGACGAAAAAAACTTTGATGATTTTGTTACATATCTTGAAGCACTCAGCAACTGCATTGCATGGACTTCAGCCTGGGTGAACCAGAAAGGATATGTAACATGTTCCTATTATGTCACGCACGACGGAAAAATCACTATGACGATTTTGTTACATATCTCGAATTACTCGTGGGCCTGGGTGAACCTGAAAGGATATGTAACATGTTCCTATAATGTACATCACGCACGTCGGAAAAATAACTTTGATGATTTTGTTACATATCTTAAAACTGTGTTGCATGGTCTTCAGAAAAATATCCTCTAACCCTCGGCAACGTCAAAATACTACGTGGACGTTTGCGTGGGCAAACCAGAGAGTATTTATAATATGTACGTATACGGATTTTCTATGCATCCGAAATATTTGTCTTTCAGAAAACTATTGTACGATGGACTCAGTATAGGGTCTAACTCACAAATGAAAATAGTGATTTTTAGTACCTATCTAGTCCCCATACAATCTAAAATCATGACAATCCGTGTAAGTTATGATATAAATAAAATATTAATCTAATGATATAACTTGGTACCTTCGTCTTCTTGTCTTGATTCGATGCTCTACGAGGTTGGTCACGGCTAGCGCTAGCTGAAGACACTTTCTGGTTCTCTCTGTCGTTCTCAGGTGATTGAATTCATGTACAAGCCAATCGCGGTTGTCGGTTTTGTTTGGTTTTCAACAACTGTTTAATGGTTTCAGCAACAACAGATCCAAACGTATATCCAGGGGCAGCTTCTTTGTTGTTCTTCCCGCGAAAAGAAAACCAGCGCGCCTTCTTTAACTCCGCGAGGAAAATTCTACTGAAAACTGGATCAATTTCGTACGAATGCATCGGGAGAAACACCATATCTTCTAATTCGGGAGGCAAATCTCGTTTTGTGCCCGTTTTCAATGACCGATGACGGGTTCATTCGAAGTCGAAGTCTCTATTATATGTAAGCGAAATGTTCCCGCGTTGTGAAAATTTATTACAAAAAATAAATTATGCGGCCAGATCATATCTGAAAATTACCAGGTTTTTATCAGTTTCTTTTATTGAAAGCAATTATCGCAAACCACAATAGAACCGCAAAATTCTTGCGATGACAGCAACCTGACAGATAAATGACGTCACGCCATAGCAACCGGACCTGGACCTTCCTTCTGCATGAATTTTTTTTCTTTACCTTCTTCTTTGCACGAATTTTTTTTCTTGGCAATTTCCCTTGCATGAATTTTTTTTGGTTTTTCCCCCACCCCCCCCCATCACTTTTCTAATGGTCCGTCCCTAAATTATTCAGTATAACTCAATATCACTGCCCTCCGATTCGCTGTTTGAAGAGCTGATAGAGGGCAAGTACCTTTTAATTGGTGCAGTGCACAATCTTGATAACTTGTAAGCCGTCTTTCCAAACCAGCCTCCTATTTTGCAAAACACCGCTATTTTGCAAAACACCGCCCAAAAAGAAAAGAACTGGTTGATAAACTTTACCACAAATGGTTAACAATCAGTCTTAAACAACCACGTATATCAGAATTTTACATGCTGACTAAAATTCATAAAAAGACACAAGTTGGCAGACCAATCGTTTCTGGTAGCAGTAGTCCAACAGAGCGTATTTCTAGTTTTGTAGACTCACTAGCTACTGCAATCTATTGCAATAAAACGAGAGTCCTATCTAAAAGAACGGGGGCTGACAACTCGAACAAACGTTGTTTGAGCAATACCAGGTCTTAAATTAAGTCGTCCCGGAAATTTGATCATCCTCCCGAATTTTTGGGAAACTTCAAATAGAATTTCCCGATTTTTTTCTGCAATCTCCTGGAATTATCGCGCTTTTTCCGGAAAAATTTCCAAGTGTCCCGATTCCCGCAGAAATCTCCAAATTCCCGGAACAATTTTGGCTTTGTCCCGAAACAGCGTTTGTTAGAGTTGTCACCCCCCGTTAAAAGACACTACCGACTTCAACTTTATTGAAAAACACAAATTCCAGACAATGTAGTCTTAGCTACACTTGGCGTTAGTTCTCTCTAGCTACTACGAAGATAACTATGAGCAGAAATTACCTATCCGGACAAGCGATTTACGGGAGCTTATGTGGCTCATACTTGAAGAAAACTCTTTTAAGTTCAATGAAAAACACTTCGTACAAACTAACGGCATTGCTATGGAAAATAAAATGGCGTGGTCGCTTTCTCCGTTATTTCCATGGTGGACATGGAAAACGACTGTTAGCGGCTAGCCCACTGAAACCCTTTGTTTGGAAGTGGTTTATCTTTTCTTTGTGGAAGATTCCAATGGAGGAAGTTTCCATTTTTGTTAACTTCGCTAACTCGTTCCACCCTACGATCAATTTTACTTGTGAAATGTCATCCGAACGCTATGTTTTTACTCGATACAGACGTATTCAAAGGACCTCGCCTTTCAACTCTTAGAATTCTCGATTCACAAACCCACTTCAAGCCCACTGAAACTTTTCAGTATACACACTTCTCATCCTGCCAACCATTCATTACGAAAAAGCGTTTTATCAAAGGAGAAGCATTACGTCTTTTAAGAACCAACTCAGTCAAGGAGACTTTTTTTAAGTACAAACGAGACTTTGAACAAAGTCTCTGTAACAGAGGTTATCCCACTGCGCTCGTCCATAAAATCCTGACTGAAGTTCAGTTCTCCGACAGAACAGAGGCTCTTCGTAACAAAACCAAGAAGGCGAAAGAAATTTTACCGTTTGTTACCACTAATAACCCAGCCACACCGAATCTTAAAAAGATGAAACACTGGCATATAATTGAACAGCAACCTAGACTTGCACATATCTTTAACCAGCCACGGATTATATCTTGCGGGAAGAAAACTATCACTCAAGGACGTTTTAGTTCGCGCAAAACTCCCCTCAATCACACCTCGATCATAAAAAGTTGTAAACAAAGAAGCACTTTCAAAAGGTTTGTTTTCAAGCCAGAAGGAAATTTACATATGATCTATCTACGGCTAGCAACACGCTCAGCCTGCGCTCGCGCATCTCTTGCCACCACTCAACTGAGCAAACAAAACTAGCTCCTTCGTTTTCAGTTCGAACTTTTCTGTTAATCATTTATAGCGAACGTAGCTGAGGACTCGTGGGCTTTATTTAAACACAGGATCACAGTAATGACAATGCTGAAGAAAAGAAACACCCAAGACTGCATTCACATCTACAGGATACAGAGAAAAAATGTAAGAATGCTTCCTGAACACATTCTAAAGTTTAAATCAGGAAAACGTTCAAAAAAGCAAATAAGAGAAAGGCACAGAGGAGAAAGGCTGGATGAGATGAAGAGAATTTGATTTAATCTCCAACTACTGTCTGATGGCGAGATTCCAATAAAGAAAGTCAATGTGGTTGCCCTAATATCTTTACTGAAGGGACACAAGTTTAGTGGTTAACAAGTTTGCCATCATTTTGATAATAAACAATATTGGACTTGTTGATTCCTTCAGCGTTGTTTCTTTTTTGTGGGAAGGAAATTGGAATGCACAAAAATACATGACCTCTTCGAAATGGTTGCAGAATGTTATGCAGCACAAAAAGCTATGACCCCACCCCATTTTAACCAAGCCACCCCCTCTAATAAGTGACCGGTCCCTAAACACTCTAGGCTCGATTTCCGCTGCTCTCTCGTGGAGGAGCGCCGGCTCATTTCCAGAACAGCGACTGGTAATCGAGCCTATAAACACTCCACATCAGCGCCACTATTCAAGCTGCCTGCTAATTTCCGCATTTTAAGGTGGTGTCGTGAAAAACGTGAAGTCCAAATTAAGTTCATCAGAAAAACTTCTGAGGTCCCATGTTATTCTCGTTGTTTTTTGTCTGCAAAAGCTGTGGAATTTAATTTTATTCGTATTATTATGCAAACTGAATATGGCCCCAATTGTCACGTTTCGTTTATATGAATGCAGTCGCTTTCAAATGTATTTTTAGTCCGTATGATCGAAAATCAGTTTAATAGCTCTTAAAAAAGGTTTTTCACGTCTTTGGTTGAATATAGTTTAAATCAGTTTCCTTCCCACAGACATTTTTTTGTGAAAACCGTGAATAAACAAATTAGTCACGCTTTGTAGTCACGACCACTTCCAATTCATTTCATCTAATTTCGCAAATTGTTTTTATTCAATTGACCCCGAACATTTTCAGGGGAAACTTGACTTCAGTCTCTGAATGTTATTGTGAGTTTTTTTACTGACAAGCTGTTTACACAGGATTTTCTCTAAACGTCGCGGGAAACACACCTACATTTCAGTGCAAGGCTGCTGTTTCCTCTGTGAGGAAATTACTTCGAGTGCATTCAAAGTTTGAAAATGCATTCAATAAGTGTGGAAAGCAACAAAATATGGCAAAATATATCGAAAATATACCAGGCACACTTTGCATTCAACTGTCAACTTCCGACATAAAACGCACCGATTTTGTTAGATTTACCAACAACTGTCAGTAAATCGTGTCAATATATATCATATAATTTATGTAATTAATTTAACTCCTTAGCTATGCAGATACACATCTCTTTAGGTTTTTAGAGCTGAAAAACAGCAAATTGGGGACAATGACGCCATTACAAGGATTCGAATCGACTCCTTAAACAGCAGCTTATGGTCACATAACTGGACCGTCACGTACTTCAGAGGAATGTGATCACGAATATTCACAGCGGCCAAAAAATTTTTCGCCAGAAACATAGCAATATGATAGGGTTTTACTGTGATTACATGTTTGTCGACATGCAAGGTTGCCCATTGGAATATTTGCAATTTAAAAGGCCTAATTTTCAGTTGCTTAAAATTGTGCGTGACATGGTTAATTTTCAAATGCTCCACATTGGCGAGAATAATTTCAAATCACTCCAACTTGGGACATTTCATTGCTTAAGGTTTAAAGAATTGCTAGATGAAATTCGATTAAAATTCACCGCATTCTGTTATTGTGAGGAATCTTTGTTGAAAGTGGAATTTTAGAGCAAATTTGGGGTTTTATCCCTGGGATTTGATGTGAAAGCCCTAATACCCCAGGGATTGACTGGGAGACCAAACTACTTTGGGCTCTTAAATAACTTAATGACCTTAATCATCTGTGAAAGTTTGAGAGAAATCGGTGAGATGGCATGTGTCACGTCTGCCTGGTCCTCTCGTGGACAGACTCTTAATTCGATTATAAATGGTGTGAATCATGACATACATGATGTTGTCAACAATGTATCTTTGGGAATAAAAATCAATATAAGCATATAAATGGTGGCTGAATCAATGTCGCTGCCCATTTTTCTTGATCTACTAAGTGAGATCTAGCCTGCGAACAGGCTCCCGGTTCGGTTGGGTTTAGGGCGAGATAACCGAGTGTAATCTAGGACAAGCGGGACGAGCAGGGAGCGGTCTGGTGAGGAGGGAGTCCGCAGGGGAGCCTGTAGACATTCCATTGATGCCGCCGTTCCATGATACCAGCTCCTGGTATCAAGATCTGATTGGTTGAATCGATGACTGTTGACAGCTCTGAGATAATAATTGACGGATCTTGACGACTGCTTGTAAATTAGCATAATTCTTGCCGAGACTGTCAACAACGGCTTCCGCGTGCAGTTCACTGACGACGAATTTGAAGCAGCTTTGAGCAATTCTTTGCAACATTTCCGTTATATCTCTGGTTTGAAACGTGAGCAGAAGCTATGACTGGAAACTGTGGGGTAGAAGCGCGATGTTTTCGGAATTCTACCGACTGGTTTCGAGAAGAGCCTAATTTTTCAATTGCTGCCGCGTCTATGATGGTAAATAAAATAGACAGGCCAAACACGACTCCAACGGTTCGTGCCATTTGTAGATTTGCCGTTTATTTTTCGGTCTTTCGACCTTTTTGTCGCTTCACTCTTCTTTATGAAAGGCATTTCGTATGGTGTTACAAGGAGAAAACTAGAGCCGTTAGATCGTGCTAGGCGGCAAATCTAAGAAGTCATAGGTCTGCATGATTTCCGCTGTTCTCTGCGTGTTGCTTCTTTGTATAATTTGCCATGTGTTGGTGTATTGTTTTGGCTCATTTCTATTGCAAGATTTGTTTTTAAGTCTCCAAGTATTTTCTTTTAAGGGATAAAATACAATGTATGACATTTACTGTGAACGTGTTGCTTACCCGCATTCTATAAATATTGTGACGCCGGGCCCGGCTATGATTAGAACTGTTTGCAAGTACAGTGGGTGGATTCTTATCGCGGGTGTCATATATTTGCCCTCCTGGTTTTCCTTCGGAGACGTAGCTTTACTTCGAGAACGCTAAAGGCTTGTCTAAAGAAATTCTAATGTTTCTTGCAGCTATCTGATCGAGCTTATGTTCCTGGAGCTCGATGTATAGGTTGATTTCTCCTTTGATTGTTCTAGTACCACAGGATTTAAATTTAACTCATTACGCGCAAGTCTGTCGACTGTGTTGTGTGTTGTATATGCCATTGTTCGGCTTAGTTCTGATTGTAGACCTCTTAAAACTTGCCGCCTAGCACGATCTAACGGCTCTAGTTTTCTCCTTTTCTCGTACGAGTCGTGTTTGGCCTGTCTACTTTATTTACCATCATTACGGTAAATTGTCATAAAAAGCCGATTCATCAGCGCGGGGAAACCCATCAAATTTGTCAGGTTTAATTATCTCCTTGACAGATATGTAACAGGCTAATCACAAAGGGGCGGAACGGTACATTGAAAACAATGTCTACAGGCTCCCCCGCGTCCCACTCGCTTCGCTCGCGGAGTCACGACTCCCACTCGCTCAACGAATTTTTTTTTCCGAACTCGCTGGGAGCCTGTTCGCAGGCTAAGTGAGATCAAGATGGCTGGATATTTGCCAAGTACTTGTTTTCCCTTTAAGCACGATTCTAATAACGAGGCCAATATTTCCAGCCATCTTTGCTGAGGAAGCCTGGTTCACACAAGGATTATTATTTGGGAAAAAAAAGCCCACTGTTTTCTTGCGGGACACAGCGGGTAGTTCCGAGCGGGCAAGATGGGGCTATCTTGCCCGGTGACTCGGTGCATCTTTTCCGCTCACAGAACTATTAACAAAGCTACTTTAATACCAGTACGCCATTTCCTTCACATGCTGCTGAGAAGTCTAAAACGAAAAACAGTACCATTTCTTTGTTGAACTAAACAAAACTAACTGCTTCAATAGGCTTAAAATATTCATTGGGGGTTAAATCGCGCAGTGTGGCGGCGTCTCTACCTCGAAAATATATTTCCCTTTTACTATCACTATGCGATTAGAAGCCCAGTTTGTAGATATCGATAATAAAGAGAGTTTCACTCGATAATTCCCCATTTCGTACAACGCAACAATTGAAATATTGCATTCAATGCACAGAATTTTGGCGGAAATTTTGCCGCCGTATTTACATTTACAATAGCGACGCGCACAGTTTCTAAAAATAGATTACATCACCAGAGACCCCCCACATGACTCAGACAAGAATTACAGTCCGATAGAAGGTTTTGTATGAGCGCGTTGACTTCTCGACCAGAAAATCAGGCAAAAAGGAAAGATTGGTGGTCGAGGTTTTTGGATAGCTTAAATAATGTTAAAAAGCGAACACTGCTGCTATGGGTAATGTAAAATAGATTCCGAGATGTCCAGAAAAGAGGATAAATGTCACAAATTGAACGAGGGTCTTACAAAGCCGCAGTGACAGGCAGACGAGATCCCAAAACCTGCAGGAATCGGAAGTCGAGAAGTTTTAGCGCGGCGGTTGCGAATAGCCGATCAACGTGAAAATACTTCACAGTGAAACGTATTACGAAGAAACTTATCTGTTGTTTCTCCTGGTCTTGAAGAGAAGACTTATCTGTTGACTTATTGCCAGAAATTCCCAAACTCAACCACCCGAGCCGTCCGCTCAAACGAATACGACAGAACCGGAGGACATGTACATAATTATTATCTCTGAGACAATTCCAAATTCAGAGCAGAATTTGGTGTACTGTGTGGCAATTTGGAGGGCCATGATTTTAATAGAGCCATTTATCCAACCACATAAACAAATCTGTGACCGTGAGCAGACATCATAGCTATGTTTGGCACGATACGTGTACTAAATAGCGCGGGCTAAAACTGTTTTTTTATTTGCGAAGATGGAGCGGGCCAGTTTCATCACGGCAATGCAACGAATCCGATCGGATCTACGGTTATTTCTGTATCACATATTTCTCTAGCTGGCTTGCCGACTTTCTTGTGGGTGATACACCTGAATGTCGGGCACAATAGTAATATTTTTCTCTGCCATGAAGGTAAGGAGTGTGTTCGTAAACAGCCTTCATACATGAGAAGCCCATCATATTTTGCCGCCCTCCTTCAAGCTCCGTATTTTTATTATTCCACGGTACATGTCGTGGGTTTTCTCCAACATTTTGAGCTAGAGAGGCCATCGAATTGTGAAATTAATCGCAGAGTATCGCGCTGAAGAGTTCACGAGCGCTGTTGTTCCATACGTCGCTCTCAAAGAAGTAGCCCATGGAATGGTTTGTTTGTCTGAGTCACACCAGGGGGTAAATTTTCGTGACGTCATCTGTGCGCGTCGCTATTACGACCTTTAAGCCTGGTTCTCATATGTCGCCAACTTACCTGGGACATAGCCTGGGACATAGCCTGAGACAACGCTGCGGCATATGTGTCCATTTATCGCCGACACAATCTGTCCCAGGCAATGACCGCCGGCTTGCCTGCGAAGTTGAGCTGAGTTCAACTTCGCAGGCAAGCCGGCGATTGTCGGCGATGAAAATATTTTATGTGAACATCATCTGCGGAGATCTGCGACGTTATGCGGCGACTAAATCGCAGTTAGGTCGGCGGCATATGAGAACCAGGCTTTACTCTGATTGGATATTACCTCCACTATGTAAATAGTTCACCCCTGAACTGAAAAAATACCGTTTCGTTTCTGAGGAAACGAAACAAAAAACATAAGGATCGAAAATCACCAATCACAGCCAACTGGCATGGCCCTTTGAACTGCACGTGAAGCACACCGGTCAGCCCCGCTTCTGATTGGTTCGTTATTTTTTGCTCTCACGCGCTGTCTAGCCTTGTCTGATCCTATCTACACGAGTACACATCACTTTCCCGTAATACATGCCCGGGGGAGGGGGGTACTCCCTTATATGGGCTATATAGGTAAGTGCGGCCCCAAAGGGTATGGTTTTTCAACCGTTTTAGTCATAAATAGGGTATCAATTTTGGCTGATTTTGGCCATTTTGGTCATAGATAGGGTATGGTTTTTGTACTCTAGCCTCAATATGAGTATGTTTTTAAGAAACCAAAAGAAAAATTAACAAAAGCTCTTCAGAAATTATGTTTACGGTAATTTAACTTTGGTCTGAGCTAGGGATCCAATTATAACGCACGTCTGAAACAAGACTTTGATGTAAGGTTCAGGTCATAAATGGGGTTTCTAATTTTTGGTCAGGTCATAAATAGGGTAGGGAATATCGCAGATTTTGGTCATAAATAGGGTAAGGGTTTTGGGAAGCGGGCCGCACAATCCCACCTAATTTTTCTGAAAGTACCCCCCCCCCTCCCCCCCCCCCCCCCCCCCGCGAATACAGGTCACTAAACATATCATTCATATATATATTCTTTGCATATATAATTAGCTGAAATACAAAAAGAACAATTTCAATATTTGAAAACGGTAAAATTAAAGATTTGTCGTGGAAGAAAAAGCCACCTCGTTGTTTCGAATCAAGTCGTGACTAATCCATGCTGCGGTTTGGCGGTTTTCTTTTGCGGTTTAATCTCGCATTTAATTGGTCGCGAAACAATAAACATTCCAAAAATTTTCTCTGGTGTTCACGGTTTTATGGGAAAGACTGTAAATGAGACGAATCAATGCATTTGAACTATCTATTTGCCACAACTGAGTACTGTGTATTGGTTCGACATCAAGCCAGGCTGAACAAGGTGCGTGAAAGAACAAACGCTGTGTTACAAACCAACGTTTGGTCGCCACCTCGCGTACATTGTTATAGACTCTTCTTTCAACTCTCGGCTACCCTCCTGCAAGTTGATCACTCGAGCTCCATCAAATTTTCAAGGAAGCCGACAGGCGTTTCGCGTACACTCACCACGTTTTGCCGCGCGCCCGAAAGATAATCGAAACAAGTCTAAACCTGGTTGTTGTTTAGCACAACATTTAATTTTCCGCGCGCTGGGATGTCACTCATAGTTAGGATTATCTGCTGCAAAATAACTTTTTACTGAATATTCGTTGCTGAATTGAAATGATTTTTTAATTCTTACTTTCCCATTATTCTAGATGAAGACTTCTACAGTTGTCGTTCTACTGATGCTGTTTTCAGTGTCAATGGCCCGGATGACAATGAAAAAAGTCTTTCGCCCGCATTCAGATAACGATGAAAGCAACGACAAAAAGGTAATGGAGAATCAACCAATACATTGATATTCACACTAGCTTAGCATATGCAAGGCGTAGAATTTTTCTCCAGTGCTTAAAATACAAGAGTGATCATGATTCACCGCGGAGAGTATAACAGAGCTCCCCAGGGCGGGCAGGGAATGGTAAAGTTAGGGACACAATGCTAATGTTTCTACGCATCAATGTACTTTTTAGCGTTGCATTTCAAGAAACAACAATAGGTTATCATATTAGCGAATGGTTTAGATAGATCATGCACGAAATCTTTACCATTTCTTAACAGATAAAAGCACTTAGACTCTTTCAGACCGAAAGAGGAAAGACACGAGCAGTTTGACCACATTTGGAAACACCGAATGGAGAGATGAAAATTGGACGATGCGCGTCGCATTTTTGACGACCACCGAGGTGTTGGTGAACTGTTGTTAAACGCTGTCTGAGTCTTTGAAATATCTTCTCAGTCGAAACTAAAACTAAAGAGTAAACCTGAAATATTTCCTTTGTCTACACCCCGGGGGGTGTACTCTCTTATAAGCGGCTAATGGGGATGTGCCGCTGGATGGGGTCGCATTTTCACGACTGGATTGACTCTAATGGGGTTACATTTTTAGAAGAGTTACTAGAATGGGGTCGCACATTTTCGGGATTTCTGGGATAACAAAATTCTGGTAAGCAGGAATTTAAAAATAAGAAGATTCTCGGTTAAAAAATGGTTCGTGCTGTTGTTTTTATATCTAACAGTCGGCTCGCATTGAATTCTGTTCATGCCATCACAACTTAAACATTAACAACTTGCACAATAGTACAGAACCCCTGGGTCCAGAACAAAGTCCAACAAAACATCTGTGATACGGCATTTATTTTCCGGCTATTCTGCGTTGTTATCGTCCATCGAAGTTAACACAACTTGAATCTTCTTTTGGATTAGCAAGCGTTTGATCTCTTTCGCTTGGGACTTGTTAGCTTTCAACGTGACATTTACACCGATATAAAACGGTCTTGCCAATATTTTTATTGGGAGGTTTGAATCTTCTGATCTATAAGTTATAAATCATAATTTGTTTTTATTCATGTGAGAAACTATTTTGACGTTCTCGTTAAAGAAGAATGTTCGCATTTCAACTAAAGATGGAGGTATGTTTGCAAATACTTACGGTTAAGATATGTACCAGGATGTTTGTGTTGTAGGTGAAAAGTAGAGTGTTCTACATTCAATTTAACAAACGTGTCAATTCGTTTTAGGGTGACCTACTTAAAAGGCTTTATCAGAAAGTGACTAAGTTGGGATCGCGAAAATTACATTTGCCCAAAAGTGACTAAGATGGGGTCTGTAATTGGTTACAGAATAGACTATAATGGGGTAGGGGTTCTGAGAGGCCAGCGGCACATACCCAGCAAAAATTCACCCAAGTACCCCCCCCCCCCCCCTCCGGGGTCTACACTGGATGAATTACTGATGGGTTTGAGATGAATCCTGTTCAGTAAGTTTGAGCCAAGCCTAGGGTGGGTTTCTTTGGGGACTGATAATTATGAATTCAATTTTTCGACGACCAGTTCCTTTCATGTGAGGCGAGACTAAAGATTCGTGGGAGGTTCTTGTTTCAAGAGCCAAACGGCCAAACAATTGGTGGTTTGCATCGAAAATAAAAATCGTAACCATTCTCTAAATTAAGTCAAGAATCAGGTATACGATAGATAATTGATAGACAAAAAACATCGCCGAGATTTAGATCTGTGCGGTTTTTCATTGCCGCGTTATTCGGTAAACAGTTAAGCTAATAGAGCTTAGAGTTGGTGCCTTTCCGAGGGGTACCAACATGGCGGCCGGAAACCAACAGAAACATCTGTCATTGAGTTTTGCCACTGAAACGAAAAATTATTGCTCTTAGAGTTCTGAGACATTGAAAGTAATACTTCTTCTAGTGCAAGAACTGTCCAGTTGCCAAAAACGTAAGCGATAACTGCTCTTTTGACTTACGCCTGATCCTTCTCGGACCGCCATTTAATATCACGCAACGCATAAACTTGGAAATTCAAATGTACACTACAATAAAATGAAGAAACCTATCGAGCTTAAACGTCGTAAAACTGATGACACTAAAACGCCAGTAGGATTGCTTTTTGTAATTTTGGAAAATGATGACGTCACATGAAAACAAAGAATTTAAGTTGCAAATAGTCCTGTACATACCTGACCATTTTTTTTATCTTTCGTCGCATATACCGACCGCTGCCACAACATAAAAACACAGAAACAAACAGACAAAATAAAATAATCCTCCATATCAAACAGAAAACTGACCGTTTTGACTGACAAAGCCATCTACTCTTCCTCACCCCCTCCCCTCTAACATGTTCTCACATCTATTTTCGTATTGCTTTTTATTGAGGCTGAGTTTGTTGAAGACTACAGGAACCCTAGTGTGACAGACGGTGAAACCTCTAGACGTCCTCGTTCCTTATGCTGGCCTTGGTATCTTTGCAGCAAGGCATAAAATAATGCTGCCTAAGATGGCGAAAAGAGAAGTAATGGTAAGAGATGTGTACGACTGTGCATCATTTGAGTCACGTGATCCCGCCCATATCAAATATCATCAAACAAGGCCACGTGACAACATCCTGACAGCACGGTCCAACACAGAACCGAGGCAATTTTGGACATAACCTACCACAGCTGCTTGGAAAAAAACTGTATTTTTTTGTATTCTAAGAAAAGATCGAATACGAGGCTCTGAGGGGCATGCACACACTGAAAGGTTGAGCGGATAACTAATTGCTTAAAAAGACAATTGTTTATCTGATGTATGTTCCACTGGACTCTTGAAATTGTTTGTAAAACTACAGGTAGCCGAAGATCACAAGTAAGCGTCTTTGTACATACATTACGTAACGGTCGAAATTCATAATTTTCTTGACTGACTTTGCCTCCTGTTGTGTTTTTGTTGCAGGAGAGAATCCATGAACAACTCCAGCATTTCATTTAATTCGATTATAAATGGTGTGAATCATGACATACATGATGTTGTCAACAATGTAATCTTTGGGAATAAAAATCAATATAAGTCAAATAAACGGTGGCTGAATCAATGTCGCTGCCAATTTTTCTTGATCTACTAAGTGAGATCAAGATGGCTGGATATTGGCCAAGTTACTTTTTTTCCCTTTAAGCACGTATTCTTACAACGAGGCCAATATTTCCAGCCATCTTTGCTGAGCAGGCCTGGTCACACGAGGATTTATTATTTGGGAAAAAAAGCCCCCTATTTTCTTGCGGGACACAGCGGGTAGTCCCGTGCGGACAAGATGGGGCTATCTTGCCCGCTCTGGTAGCCAATCACAGTGCGGGACTCGGTGCATCTTTTCCGCTCACGGAACTAGCCATTTAATAAAACTACTCTTACTAGTACGCCATTTCCTTCACATGCTTCTGAGAAGTTAAAACCCGCAAACGAATTAAGAATTGCAAGACTTTTAAAGGTTAATAAAAAAGGTACTCACTTGTTCACAGCTATGAATACTAAGTTAACTTGCCATCTGCCCATGCTTGAAATATGTGACCAACAAATCTCACACAATATTTCAATTATTGCGCACAACATGTCACACACGTTTGGCAAGCATGTTGCATCATCCAGCATCGTGAAAAAGGTCGGCCGAACGTGTGAGACAACATGTTAAACGCAACAATGCTGCGTTGAAAGATTTCGTAAATGTTGGACGGGCCTCAATTTAAACGAGTGAAGTAAAAGTACTCAAATTCTTTGCTGCGCAATGTGTATATGGATACAAACAATAAATCGAAATTCCCCTTCATGTCCTTTATCACAACTTTAAGGGGTTTAATTTGACAAAAAGTGAAAATTCTTAACACCATATTTTTTGTTTCTTTCCAAAAATAAGTACTCCTTTTTATTTTTTTAAATTTATTTCTTCTCGAAACTTAGTTTTCTGGGATGTCTAATGATCCTTTATTGTCACGTATCACGACAAACAATGGTTGGCAGTGTCACATGAGTAATAAGTTGATACAAAATATGGTGTTTATTTTACGACAGTTCCTTGCTGACAAGACCGACAATCTAGGGTTATTTTATATCGACCATTGTCATTTCCAAAAGACTCTTTCTCACCGGTTAACCGAAACATAGTTATTCTAAAGGACCAATTTGTCATTATAATATAAAACGTGGCCATCTCGAATAATAATCCCTTTCTGTTACAAGCCCGTAATGTGAGGTAGACAAACAACGCTGCCGCAAAACTTCACGCCCATAAGAATGACGAATATTTTATTGCTGACTATTTTTGTTTCATATTTTTCTCTTACAACATACACCTTAGCAACTTACTGGGTAATGAGCGACAAACTCGCTCCGAAATCCCCATTTGTAAAATTTCGCTTTCACTAGATAAGTTTGGGCATAAGGATTATGTTCGATACCTTAGATTTTTTAAATCTGAACTAAACTTAGCATTGTAGAAATGCCTCCCTAGCAAACCATAGAGCCGCTTGCTTGTCGTTTTAATTAGTTATGAAGGCTAGGATTAGGGACGGACTTTCAATGTATTCAATATTGGTCTGCCACTCTTTTTTTTTAACAGTTTACAGATGAAACGAATCAATACATTTGAATTATTTGTTTGCCACAATTTATCAAGCTAAGTATTCGTTCGAGAGCCAGTGCTGAACAAGGTGCGTTTGGTCGCCACCTCTAGTACATTGTTATCTAGACTCTTCTCTTAGCTCTCGGCCTCCCTTTGGAAGTTGATCACTCGATCACTCGAGCTCTGTCAAATTTTCAAGGGAGCCGACAGGCGTTCCGCGTACTCTCACCGCGTTTTGCCGCGCCCGAAAGATATTCGAAACAAGTCCAAAACCTAGTTATTGTTTAACACAACAATTTCTTTTCCGCTGGCTGGGATGTCGCTCATAGTTAGGATTATCTGCTGCAAAATAACTGTTTACTGAATACTCGTTGCTGATTTGAAATGATTTTTAATTCTTACTTTCCCGTTCTTTTAGATGAAGACTTCTACAGTTGTCGTTCTACTGATGCTGTTTTCAGTGTCAATGGCCCGGATGACAATGAAAAAAGTCTTTCGCCCGCATTCAGATAACGATGAAAGCAACGACAAAAAGGTAATGGAGAATCAACCAATACATTGATTCACACTAGCTCAGCATATGCAAGGCAAAGGAACTTTCTCCAGTGCTTAAAATACAAGAGTGATTCACTGCGGACTGAATTATAGAGCTCCTTAGGGCGGGCCGGGAATGGCAAAGTTAGGGACACAATGCTAATGTTTCTATGCATCTTGTATCGTTTTAGCGTTGCATTTCAAGAAACAACAATATTAGCGAATGGTTTAGATATCATCATCATGTTCTTTTCCCTCAGAGGGAAATAGGGCCTTATGCTTTAGATATATCTTGCACGAAATCTTTACCATAAGCCTTCAGACTGTTTCAGACCGAACGACGAAAGACAGGAGCGGTTTGACCACATTTCGAAACACCGAATGGAGAGATGAAAATACGACGCGCAGCGGAGTATTTTGACGACCAACGAGGTGTTTTGAAATGTTGTTAAACGCTGTCTTGAGTGTTTGATATATCTTCTCAGTCGAAACTAAAATTAAGAAGAAAACGTGAAATATTTCCTTTGTCTACACTGGATGAATAAGTAATGAGTTTAAGACGAATCTTATTTAATAAGGTTGAACCAAGCCTAGAGTGGGTTTGTTTGGGGGCTGATAATTATGAATTTAATTTTTCGACGGCCAGTTTCGTTCATGTGAGGCGTGGACTTAAGTTTCGTGGGAGGTTCTGGTGACAAGTGTCAAACGGCTAAACAATTTAAAGTGACAAATAATCGTATATTTACTTGACCAATTTTTTTTCCTTCGTCTCATATACCGACCTCTGCTAAAACTAATTAAAAAAAGGAACCAACAAAAGGAAAGAATCCTCCATATCAATCTGAACGCTGACTGTTTCTACTGACAAAGCCATCTACTCTTACTCACCCCGTCTCCTTTAATATTAAACAAGCACAAGGGCCTTTCCATGTTCTCACATCTATTTCTGTATTTTTTTTTATTAAGCCTGAGTTGGTCGAAGACGATAGGAACCCTAGTGTGAGAGACGATGAAACCTCCAGAGATCCTTCTTCCAATTGTTGGCCTTGGCCTTGTTTCGGCAGGACATTACAAGATGCTGCCCAAGATGAAAAGAGAAGTAATGGTAAGAGATGTGTACGAGTGTGCATCTTTTGAGTCACGTGATCCAGCCCTTATCAAATATCATCAAACAAGGTCACCTGACAATATCTTGACAGCACGGTCCAACACAGAACCGAGGCAATTTTTGGGCATAACCTACCACGGCTGCGGGAAAAAAAATTGTAGTTTTTTGCGTCTTAAGAAATGATCGAATAAGGGGCTCTGAGGGGCACACACTGAAAGGTTGAGCGAATAACTAATCGCTTAGAAAGACAATTGTTTATCTGATGTATGTTACAACCGACTAGGCAAGTTGTTTGTAAAACCACAGGTAGACCAAGGTCACAAGTAAGCGTCTTTGTACATACATTACGTAACAGTTGAGATATAAGGACTTGTATGGAAAAACGGTTTTATTCCAAAGTCTAACAAAATGTGAAGGAGTATGAATAAAGATAAACCTACCTTACTTCAGTCGAGTTTTGCCTTGGTTAACGTAAGTTTTCTGAGACGATTTATTGCAAGTTAGGATGTTTTCAGCGCTTAACCCTCTGAATATCCTTTACCTGAAGGTTAATACTTGTAGATATCACAAATGTAAAAACTGATCACAAACGTAATAACGCCTTCAAGTGCAAATAAGGGTTTGACCACAATGTTATAGGGGACAAAGCTGGACAAGTGTACAAAAGAATGCAAGATTATCACTGCTACATAGCAACAGTTCTTTATGATGTCATGCGTCATGTGACCTGATAAAAGTCAACTTTTAAATATCAAAAATATTAACGATAAATATCAACGATATCTATGACTAAATAGACAATAATAATAATAATAATAATTGATATTTAAACAGGGTAACCCCTTCAGTCACAGGACTGGTATCAACGGGGGCCCTGTATAACATTAAAATAAAAGAGAGTAGAATTAATTATTAATAAACATATATCAATAAATATTACGTATAACTAATAAATATTACGTATAACTCTAACTACAATTAAAAAGGAGTGCTAACATGATCGAATAAAATGTTCTAAAAAATAGCTTAAGAATAAAAAGCGGAGATAGCCAGGAAACGGTCCTTAGGTGGTAAAGTCTTAATGTTCATTGGAAGACTATTGAATGCAATGCACCATGATAGTAAAAAGACTTTTTAGCGACATCTAGATGAAATTTAGGAATATTTACCTAAAAACTTGAAACTTCAAAATTTGCACAAACAAAACAAATGCTCTTTTTCAAATTTTAATCAGTTTGTTGACTGACTTTGCTTTCTGACGTGTTTTTTGTTGCAGGAGAGAATCTATGAACAACTTCAGCATTTCATTTAATTGATAAGTGGCGTGAATCATGACATACATGATGTTGTCAACATGTAATCTTTGGGGATAAAATCAAAATAAATGGTGGCTGAATCAACGTCGTTGTCAATTTTTCTTGATCTACTCAGTATATGTGGGTTATTGACCAAACCTGAGGTCAATATGGCTGGATATTGACCAAGTTATTATTTTTCTTTACTTGTCTTAAACACGCATTATAATAACGAGGCCAATATTTCCAGCCATCTTTGCTGAGCAAGCCTGGTCATACAAGGATTTATTATTTGAAAAAAAGCACTAACACTATTTTCTTGCGGGACACAGCGGGTAGTCCCGAGCGGGCAAGATGGAGCTATCTTGCCCGTTCTGGAAGGATCTTTTCCGCTCACGAAACTGGCCTTTTTACAAAAGCTACTTACTACTACGCATTTTCCTTCACATGCTGCTGAGAAGTTAAAACCCGCAAACGGTTAAGAATTGCAAGACTTTTAAAGGTTAATAAAGAAAAGGTACTCACTTGTAAATAACTCAAAACACTAAGTTAACTTACCATCTGTCCATATTTGAAATCTGGATACGTGGCCGACAAATCTCACACAATATTTCAATTATTGCGCACAACACGTTACACACCGTTTGGCTAGCATGTTGCACCATCCAGCATCTTGAAAAAGGTTCGGCTGAACGTGTGAGACATGTTAAACGCAACAATGTTGCGTTGAAACTTATGTAAATGTTGGACGAGCCTCAATGTAAATGAGTTAAGTAAAACTACTCAAATTCTTTGCTGCGTGATATTCGATGTGTATATGGATACAAAGAATGAATTAAAAATCCCTCCTTATCACAACTTCGAGAGGACTAATTGACGAAAACTGAATATTTTTAACATCATATTTTTATTTCTTTCCAAAGTAAGTATTCCTTGCTATTTTTTTCATTCATTTCTTCTCGAAGCTTGGTTTTCTG
>JAHPZR010009928.1:0-5000 GCA_019787425.1 Platygyra sinensis
GCAAACATTTTGTGCAGAACATTTTGTGCCGTCCGCCGTCCGCCGTCCGCCGTCCGCCGTCCGCCGTCCGCCGTCCGCCGTCCGCCGTCCGCCGTCCGCCGTCCGCCGTCCGCCGTCCGCCGTCCGCCGTCCGCCGTCCGCATCCGCCGTCCGCATCCGCACTTTACAGAGTCCCCATTAAATCATGAATACCAACGACGATTGGAAAGGAGATAATCAACTGGAACAAGATCTCGGAGATTTTGTTTCTCAAAACTTGAAGCGAGCAGAGATCCTTGATTTCGTGCAGCAAAAGTTTCCGCAATACCACTGGAGTATAGCAACTCTCGACAGACGCCTTCGTTATTTCGGTATCCACTATATAAATTATAATACCCCTGTTGCAGATGTGTGTGATGCGGTCAAGAAAGAATTAGATGGACCGGGAAGGCTATTAGGCTATAGAGCCATGAACCACAAGCTCAGAACAGAACACAACGTGCAGGTTCCTCGGCATCTAGTTCATAATGTAATGGCTGAATTGGATCCCGAAGGATTGGAAGCCAGAAACCTCCAGAAAAAGAAGAAGAAACCAAAAGGTAACTTTACGTCTGAAGGCCCGCTATGGGTAGTCTCGTTAGATGGACACGACAAACTATGCGGATTTCAGAACTCTACATTTCCTCTCGGTGTTTATGGATGCATAGACACGTTTTCACGCAAAGTGCTGTTTTTGAATGTGTGCTATTCTAACTCGAATCCCTTACTCATCGGCAGGATGTATCTTAAATACTTGTTTGACACAGAGATGCTACCGGTAAATCTACGAATGGACAGAGGAACTGAGACCGGTAAATTGGCTACAATTCATGTTTACCTTTTGAACCAGCATGGACTCATGGATGATCCCACCGACTCAATTATTTTTGGCCCCTCGACAAGCAACAAGATTGAGCGATGGTGGCGTGACCTTCACGAGAGATTGGAAGTCTTCTTTAAAGAACAGTTAACGGTTCTTTTGAGGAGAAGAGAATACGATCCTCTTAATTCAACAGATAGACAAATTCTTGCGTATGTTTTTATACCAATTGTCCAAAGAGAGTGCGATATCTTTGTCAAGTACTGGAATTCGCACAGAATCCGTGGGCAAGATAAAGTGGAGCTCCCAACAGGTGTTCCAGAACACATGTTTTCCTTCCCCGAGCAATACGGAGGAAAGAATATGGGAATAATGTTGACCAAAGATCAGCTTACAGAAGTTGCTGAAGTGTCAGGTGTTACTGATGCCGATGGGGATGCGTTTGATTTCATGGACCCAAGAGTTAAGTGTCAACAACTACTTTCAAGTCCTGAAAAAGTCGAGTCACGTAATGCAATCACAGCTTTCAGATTTCTCAAGAGAAACTTTGTTCGTTGATTTATTATGAATATTTACACTTAATATAACGGGGGTGTTTGCACGAGAAAACTCGGCCCGAAGCCAGTTTCACTCATTTACAAAAACTTGGTTTCATATCTTGTTTACATCTTGACTTTCTAAATTTCCTGATTATGTAAAGCGGCGCCATTATGGCGTTTTCACATTTTCCGTAATTAAATCAAAATTAAACAAGGTCTCTGAATCACTACTTTTACTTTCTTATTTTTAATGTATTCGTCAATAAGCTTCGGAATTGAAGCAACAACAGTAACATATTTGGTTCCTTATAATTAAACCAATGAGGTAAGCAATTGTAACAATTTTTTTAGAATATGAAATTTTGTCGTGACACATCCACCGGTCGAGTAAAACAAACAACTTATCTTGTCTGGCATCGAGATCGGTGCAGTCACAATACATTTTACAAATTTTACATTATTTTACAGCTCAATTTATATTTGTGAAATATCAAAACGAAACTACGTTAACACAAGTGCTGGTTGAGAGGGAAGGAATTTATTTGAGCTTGCTTGTGCAGTTTGTCTTCAATTATCATTTGCCGTACGAAAGTCCTAATTCTAGATAAACATTAATCTTTAAGTCCCATCAGTTCACAGTACTTGTTGCATTCGTGCTCTTTGAAGAAATTATCAATGCTTACGTGAGAAAGGTTCCCGGCGCAAAAATACGATTCGTCTGTATCCGATGTCAATTTGGAGGTAGCAATTTCAGGATCATACAGTTTGAACATTGACCCTTGAAGATCAACCAACATCATTTTCTTCTCCGAAAAGGCGTAGCTGAAATGCACAAGGCATTCCGCTTTAGCGTACACTTCTTGGTGGTCCTCCGTCACCGGAGCGTAACAAGTTCCGTCATTGTTCACATATTTTTGAAATTCGCCAGGTACGAATTCTTCCACTGTTACCGGGAGTTCATCTAAAACGGAGTAAAACACCTTACCGTAACTGAAGGTATCGCCAAAAGGGATGGGTACTCTCGATGAAAATCTCTGTGTGATGTTTCTGGCGACGGCGTGCATTTGTACTTGTTTACGAGTATGATCTTCCACTGTAGATTGCAAGATGTCCACAATGGTTTTCACTGATGTAGGCTGGTATTTTTTCACCACCCATTGACCGGACAAACCAGTGTCACTGCAGGTCGCTTTAAAAGCATCTCTAAAGGCTCCACTGGAGAAGGGCTCCTCCTGTATTTGTAAGTTAATCGAACAAGCTGGAACCCATTTGTTACTTTCTACATCAAAATGTTCCAGTTGTAGAGTGGTAGTTTTCAGCGGCTTCACCAGTGTTCCGGCTCTCAAAAGTTGTGCGATCGACACTGATTTGGGCACGACTGTTGGTGTAGTTACACGTTTAACCCGTGATGGTGAGGCTGGTGCAGACTTGGGACGAGCAGGTGTACGTTCAAATGACGCTTCTGGAGCCCGAAATGTGCGATCGGCATTCTCTTTTGGCTCAAGAAATCGGATGAAGAATACTTTGCGACCTTTGATCTGTTCGAACTTGGAACACGATGGACCTCTGTCTGATGCGAGAATATCACAGACACCCTTTTGTTTCAAGTTATAAGTCAGGGAAAAGATTTTCTTCTAATTCATTTAGGATATTTACCTGAAAATTATCTTTGTTGGACAAACTAAACGACTCGATCAAATTCCACGCGAACCCAGGCTCCGAATTAAAATCACAGAAGACTTGAAGGGTTTGATTTGTATTGTCGATAATTTTGTACAACCCAGACTGGTCCACCCCAGCTGCTTTGTAGTCTTGACAACTTCTCGTCTGAATCTCGCAGTGTCTTCCAACAAACGGTTCCGGACAAGAGCAGTTGTACCGAACGCTAGTGGGATCACAGATCTCATTGCAGGTTCCTCCATTCAGACATGGATTGCTTCTGCAGCAGCCATTGATGCAAGTTTGGCCTCCAAGACAGGACTCGATGCCGTCGTGCCTCTAGACAAGAAAGTTAAGTCCATCAAACTTTGCTTTCTAACAAACTCCTACACCAAACTACTGCCAAGCCAGAACTCATTTAGACGTATGGTTAGCTTTAATTTTTCACAAGTTTACATCGTTTCTTTTTTTATTATTACTCTTATTGATTTTGCGCTGTTAAGTTGCATCTTGCCATTTTCGAGGACAAAAGGATCGAGGGTTTTAGAAAAATGGCGAATGTAGTATATTGCGTGTAGACACCTAGTTAAATTGTTAAATACTCTTCTATAAATAAAGCAGTCGAGTCACCATAGCTTTAATAACAAAGCTATACACGAATGATTAGAAAAAATAATTTAAGACATATCTTTTTGCTATTACTTATGAATTCTTATCGCGTTTTTAGCCTTATCATTTGCCCTTTTTAATATTTCATAATTTTAATGGATCTTGGTCAAAGTTTTAGTTAACAAATGAAGGCTCGACTGTGCTGTTCTGTTATAAAGACGCAGGAAGCGGTAGAACACGAAAGAAGTGTACAAACACACGCAAAATTAATTACAAACACATACGAAATTAATTACAAACATATACACAAAATTAATTACAAACACCCTGATACGAAATTAATTACAAACATACACAAAATTAATTACAAACACACAAAATTAATTACAAACACACGAAATTAATTGCCAACACATACAAAATTAATTCATGCACAGTTGAAAATTGAATGCACCATTTTGACCAGAACGGGCCTCCATATCAGACACTAGTTTACACGCATTAAAGCCAAGAATTCTCTGTAGTGCTTAATCTTCTGTGGTGCTTTATTCTCACGAATGATAAGGCATATCTTTTTAGAATTGTTCATGAAATCTTCACTTTTCTTGGAATGTTAGCTTTATTTACCTTTGTTAATATTTTATAACTTTTAAAGGGATCTTGTACTTAGATTTGTGTGTAGTTAATAAGTTCCATTTCAAAAATATAGTGTGTGATTTTAGCGCCTGCGCCGATTATCAGGAGCCAAAAATTCTCCGTAGTACTTCACGTGCTACATGAATGATATAAAAAGAATATAGTTTAAGACATCTTTTTGTAGAATTGCTCATGAAATCTTTTTTCTCGATGGATCTTAGCTTTATTCGCCTTCTTAAATATTTTATAATTTTTAATTGATCATTGGATAAGTTAAGTCAATAAGTTCCATCTCAGAAATGACTTAAGTAAATACAGTGTCAGTTTCTAGTTGAATGGCCCACAGTCAACCTGAATTTGGTCATTCAGTCACGCATTTGATTTTTCTTGCAGGTAGAGTTACGCAATAAGCGAAATACAGCATTTTTCATGCTTTATTTTCTTTAGCTTCTCTTTGTTGACCCGACTTCTTTTGCACAAGCAGCTGGTGAATCCCGCCGAGAAACCCTCGATGATTAATTTCCAAGTCGTGCATGAGATCATGGGTAGCATTTCATTTAAAAGAACTTAACGTACGGGAAGTCACCTTTTCCGTGGTTGTTATATTGTTCAGAAATACTGCTTGTTTCCTCAGAAATAAGGCCCATGACATGCGAGGAATAAATTCTCTTGCATCCTCTCTTGTTGTGCGAAAGTAAGTGTGCTCAAAAACTTTCTCG
>JAHPZR010009928.1:10000-12500 GCA_019787425.1 Platygyra sinensis
AACGTAAGCTCGGACAAAACTACTGGAAACATCAGCAGCAAAACTGATCAGTTCATAATATCCAATCAAAACACTCTTGAGGCGAAGCAGAACGAAACGCAGTAAGAAGACTTGCCGGATGGTAACAGAAGCCATGGAAAACGAAGAAGAAGGTCAAAGTCCACTCGTTTTAGCAAAGGCGCCCGCCGTGATAGAGAACCATCAATTTATCCGTGGAAGAAAATTCTGAGCTTATTTAAGAAATGAAGCAATTAAGAGGTATGTAAGATCTCATATCGTGAATTGTGTACCACATTCATCAGCGTTGAAAAAGATTTCATCGTTTGATCGCTGTAATTATCTTAGCGCAGTGGCTATCCCTACAGCACCCGTACAGCGACTTGTATTTACTATTCGTACGGGAGTGTACGGAAGATTTCATTGAATTTCTCTGTAATTGCTGATTCTTCCTTATCCAAATTATTGTGTTTACCTTTAGAAAAATTAAGCGATTCTAGTGACTGCGGTTTCTATGGAGCCAGATTAATTACTCGGGCTTTCCAAAGGAAACGCCCGAGTTGAAATTTCGGCTTCGTTTTTTACTCGGGCTTTCCAAAGGAAACGCCCGAGTTGAAATTTCGGCTTCGTTTTTTTTTTCGTTCAGCCACAGTTTGCAAGTTTGCAAGTAATACGCATGCGCGACGATTTCACTCTGATGAGCACATGGCATGGTGTAATGGCGGACGAAGAAAAGTTTATGCGGTGGAAGGTCAGCACAAAGACTGTGTATAATACGTTCAAAACAGATACCAAATATTCACACAGCGTTCGCGGTAGACCCACACTAAAAGATGAGGAGCGCTTTCGGAACGGACTGGTCCGCAAACCTTACGAGAGATCTCTTTATGAGCGAACATTTATGAGTTAACCTTTCATCGAGAAACATGCTACATCCACTGAGCTATCTAATGTTAATCGAGAGAAGAATAAACTAAAATCTTTTCCGCTTACTGTATACATAAGTAATAACCTTGCATCTCCAGTATACCAAGACAAAAAAACAGTTACAAGATAAACCCATAATTACAAATGTAACGCAGTGTTCCCGGCGGTCTTAGACTGACTAAATGTCCGGCAGTCAGAAAATTCTACCGAATTTTCACTGAAAGCTTCCTTTAAGCTTCTTGAGAGTATTAATTGTTTCTTTAGCAATGTCAAGTGACTCTAAAAATTACTTTGGTTTTTTAGTTGACGAAATATCCGAACGTGGGCATACTATAAAATCTCTCCGCGACACTTAAAACAATTCGACTCAAACCGGATAGTGAAACATGCACTTCACGAATTCCGACTGAAAGCCTTCATTTAAACCTGTTGAAAGTATTTTATATTTCTTTAGAAATGTCAATCGATCCTTAAAATTATTTCGGTTTTACTTAAGACGAATTTACCGAGCTTGTGTCAGCTGTTGTGTATACCATCACATCGCTCAGTATCTGTGACATCAGACTGTCTGGAAGTCAGAAATATTCACCGAATTCCGACTGAAATCCTTTTTCAATCCTTGGATGCTTCTTTAGTAAGAAACATCAAATACTATCAATAGGTTTGAATAAGGATTTCAGCTGGAATTCGGTGAATATTTCTGACTGCCGGGCATTTAGCCTAAGTGGGACCGTAACCGGCAGTCTGATATCACAGATACTGAGCGATGTGATGGCATACATAAGCTCGGTAAATTCGTCTAAGTAAAACCGAAATAATTTTAAGGATCGCTTGACATTTCTAAAGAAATATAAAGTACTTTCAATAGACTTAAATGAGGCTTTCAGTCGGAATTCGTTAAGTGAATGTTTCACTATCTGGTTTGAGTCGAATTGTTCGAAGTGTCGAGAGATGTCGTTCCATTTTATAGTATGCCCACGTTCGGATATTTCGTCAACTAAACAACCAAAGTAATTGTTAGAGTCACTTGACATTGCTAAAGAAACATTTAATACTATCAAGAAGCTTGAAGGAAGCTTTCAGTGAAAATTCGGTGAAATTTTCTGACTGCCGGGCATTTAGTCTGTTTAAGACCGTGCCCGGCTGCCAGGCATGTAGTCACAGGGTTTATAGCCTCTGTAGCTTGGCGGGTTTAACAATCTTTTAAGCGCGCTCGAACTGCTTAAACCGCCAAGCTACGCAGGCTACAGCATTTAAAAAATCCTTACCAAAGTAAGTGCAACAAAAACAATGCTTCTCTCCAACTCAAAGCCCCAGTGAACGCAAATATGCGTCTAGTTTTTTTCGTTCAGCCACAGTTTGCAATTCTTTAATTAATACGCATGCGCGAAGATTTTACTGAAGAGCACATGGCATGGTGTAATGGCGGACGGAGAAGAGTTTATGCGGTGGAAGATCAGCACAAATACTGTGTACGGATACAAAACGGATACAAAATGTGCACACAGCGTTCGCGGTAGACCGACACTAAAGGATGAGGAGCGCTTTCGGAACGGGTTGGTCCGCAAACCTTACG
>JAHPZR010009929.1:0-17500 GCA_019787425.1 Platygyra sinensis
GAAGGAGTAAACTGAAATGGAACCCGCAGAATCAACGGCATTTTCTTTATCTTGGTGTTTTTTAACATTTGATTTCCCAAAGAACCAAATGCACTTCCGATGCAGTTTATTTCTGAACACTGACGTATTATTAAACCACTAAAAAAAACCAAATCAATTGCCTTTTTTTAGAAGATTCACGCAAGATAAAATCTTCTATCACTTTCGAGCTTCTCTCAGATCACTGATAGATATAGGTGACATCAATATCGTGTTCGTTTTCTACGCTGGTAAACCAAAACTCCAGCTGTGGTCAGACTGCCACTTCAGCAAGTTGTATTTCTCTCGGCGAATGCCAAAGAGATGTTTCTTATCACCTAAGTTTCCTAAACGTATTTGGCGACGCCAATACAGACAGCGAGATGAAATTAATCCTCGCTCGCGCAGGTGAGCATGCATCGACTTTTGTAACATTTTTCATTAATCTTATTTATTTTATAAATACTAAAAACGTCAAGTCTGGGCTCTTTTTTATTTTTTGTCGACTTAGGGTTTTAGACTTAATTCGTAACATCTTTATATTCTGCCACTTTCGGCATCAACATTTGTACAAGACTTTTTTTTCCTAATTCATTTTTGGCTATATTTTACAAATAACGAGGGGATAAATCGATAGAAATAACCATAATTTGACAATGACAACATTCAAATGCTTTACATTGACACAAAGGGATATTCCATGAGGATGAGTCACATAAGACCTTGACGATCTGTCCAATCCATCGGGATATCTACGGTGTCCGTTGGCGGTGCAATAAAAGAAGCTGTCACGTGGCTTCTTACGCAGCGAGGAGCGAAAGAGACGTCCAAAAAGTGTTATTTAATTAATACTGTTGATGATGTTAGTCAGTCCGAAATGTAGGATTTTCTTGTTTTCTCTATACCTGATGATTATATGAGATGTTAACAATGTCGCACGTGGATATAACATGACACTCGACCTTTCCTTATTCACACCATCTTTAGTGTTTGATCGTCGCTAGATAACAGATATCGATTATTTGAATTGATGTTCAGCTTTAAAAAAAATAACATTAAACCGTTTCGAAGCCCTTTGCAGCTTACGGCTTTTCTAAACGAACAAAAAAATCCTTAAATTTGCCGACACAGGTTTACGACCGTTTACTTCAATACTTGTGCCAGCGTGGATATGACACGACACTTGACCTTTCAAAATTATTAGTGTTTGCTCATCGTTAGATAAAGGAAATAAATAATTTAAATTGATGTTCACCTGTAAAGCAAAACAATTTAAACCGTTGCAAAGCTCTTTACAGCATACGGTTTTTTTCTGGACAAACAAAAAACATCCTTAACTTTGGCCGCGACACAGGTTTATACTTCAACGCTTGTGCTTGCGTGGATATGACATGACACTTGACCTTTCCGTATTGTCACCATCATTAGTGTTTGCTCGAGTCGCTAGATAATAAATATCGATAATTTGAATTGATTCTCAGCTCCTTTCCATGTTAACACAACTTAACGCTATGTGGGAACATGATAATTTTCGATCGAACATGAAACACAGAAATTAGTTCAATAAACTCCACGAACTTGTGCTTGCGTGACCATGGTAATTGTAATGTAAGTTACGCGTGAAAAGCCTTTTTTTCTACATTTCGTATCATGCGGCGTTTCAATTGCCCAAGCTGAATTTTTTATATGTTGTTAAACAATAAAAGGGCTTTCCAAAAATATATTTTTCATTTTAAATTTCCATGTACCAAGGAACGAAAATCGCCTTCAAAACTGCCCCATTTTTAGGGTTTTTTCAAAGTGCAAAAACTAGCAATCTTTGGGTGCTTCTGTTCCGAAGTGAAAGTGCACTTCTTGGCAATATTTTTACAGATTTGTGTTGCTTTCGAGATGCCAAATATACATATAACAGATAATTTAACTACATCGAGTCGTCGTTCACTGAGAGCGATGTGAATATGCACAAGTTTTCAGCTAAATTTCTTGCCGGCAGCAGAGCTAAAACCGCAATTCTACTTTTTGTTGGATTTCTCGAAATCAAAAACTCTCAGGCAAGTTTTGGTTTCATTTTCGAAAATAGTTCACCAAAGGTTTCTCCTGGCAAAATATGAAGAAATCCGTAATTTGAGTTTTGAAAATTAATTCTCGATATTTTCAGTCCCCTCGTCTTAAATGCCCACCAGAGGTTGTGTTTTTATCATCATTTTGTTTTTACATTGTTAAGTTCATAATGTTAAACGCAATTGGTCTTCAAAAGAGGCATTTCACGAGATATTTTCGACATTTTGGTTGCACTCAATTTTAATGATGTTCCAGGATATAGGGAGTGAAGTATTTTTTTAGAAAAGGCAGTTGCCCAGTGTGAACCATTAACTGTGTCATTTGATTTGACTTTCAATAACAGATTTATTGTATCTGGCAAGAAATACCCTGGTTGGCGGTACGCCTACAACCCTTGTACGCCATTCGACCTAGGACAAAATGATCCAGATGCTGATCCTCATAAACTTTGTCGAGATGTGGCTGTAAGTTTTTTTCGCGACCTTCAGGATCAAATTCTCCGTCCTTAAGAACGATATAATTATTCTTTCCCATTCCTAATTTTTTTGCTGCGTTTGCTTTTTGTTGTCGTTCTTCTCATTCAGTCTTTTCATTCGCGTTCTTGTTTTCCTTTTCTTGCCGTTCTTCTGCTTCTACATCTGTCACTTGCTTCCGTTCTACTCCCGTTTCTGCCCCTTTGGCCAATCTTCATGATATTTGTTAAAATCTCAGTAGCTGTAAGTTCTTACCGTTCCTGCTTTGTTGTTGTCATTGCATGAGTTTATGAAAGGTAAGAACGGTCTTATTTCCAAGGTAATCCATCTTAAGTTACTTTTGGGTCACTCAGTTCAGGCTTAAGAAATCTCGGACAGCCCAATCCGCCTGATACGTATGCTTATCCTTCGAGATAACATTTACCCAACGCCCCTCCGAACAGTAACCGGTGACAATTGGATATTAGATGTAAAAATACTTGTGAGGGTTACCTTGAGAATGAGGTCTATAATGATGGGCGACTAACTCTCTTACCCTTCCTGATATCTCGTACATAGTTAACTTTGCTCGGGAACAAATTGGCCAATGTATTGTGATCATGTGTGCTATATATTTCAAGACGTCACTCAAATTAGACCAGTCATGAAAATTGACCCTAGTCCTTTAATACGGCCACCCAGTTAATTGATACCGCCAAATTTTCATGGTCCGTCGGTTACCGTATTAACAGGGTTTCACTGTACTTTCCCTTGTATAGTTATTGAAAATTCTTAAGAACACAATGGTTAATCTCTAATTCTTATTCAGATTTGCAAATACGCTGAAATTGAAAAACCACGCGAGTACTTTGAAGTTGGTCTGCAAAGAGACATCAGCTGTGAAATAAGCCAAGAGGGACAGATAGAGCTGGTCTACAGAACCAAGTAAAAAAAATTTCGTTGTTCTTATTATTGCTATTACACATGTTGCCGACAAACTGAACATTTTTGTCCGTCGAGTGACTTTGCGCGCCAGGCCTCCGCTCAAACCATGTGCGTTTCGTCTGAGTGGAGCAGCTTGGTGAGGTTTGATCCTGTCTTCCTTGAGATTTTCTGCTTTTGTAAATTAACAGACTCATCCCATAACTATCGCCCTTATTATGATGTATTTCTGATTCCTCTTTAGCGTGATTCTTTAACCAAGTAACCAAGCTGATCTCTACAAATCAATGATTAAATAATCTGTCCCTTCGAACGTTTGGTGTTTGTTTTCCGGCCGATTGACGACAACAACAAAACTTAGTCCTTCATAGTAAATAATCTTAAAGCTAGCGGAATCATCATGTATTGCCAATACCAGTGACGTAATTACAGCAAGAAGGTATTCTAAAAGCGCATCAGTACAGTATTACCCTAGAAGAGTAATTTGATTACCCTAAATTCTTATCCGAAAATTGTGACAATAATTAAAATTTATGTTTACTTTGCCAACTTGAGTGAGCATTTGTAATTTAGCCTAAAATATGGAAACATTTTCTTTGCAGTGATCCCAGCATTGACAATCCACATTCCAGAGTCCAGTTCCACTGCGACGAGTCAGCCTCAGACCCAACGTTTCAAACGGAGGATGAAGATAATTATGTTAGTGTCAACTATTATCCCAACTGTTATTTATCATTGTATGGGTATTGACTATGAGTTCATATCGAAATGAGAACGATTATTGTTTGTTTGGACCTAGATAACGGTATCCACAACATCTTGAAAAATTTTCGCGGCTACATGTAATAACTGCATAATATTAATATCAATATTTTCTTCGAACAGATATTTTCCATTAGACACTATTGTGCTTGTCGAAACCGTTGTTCACCAACGCCTGAAACCACTTCAGTTTTCCCTCCAGACTCTTTGAAAACGAAGGTTCAGCTGGCGAGTCAAGAAGAACAAGACGGTAAAATTGCATTTTCTAAATGTAACTCCATAAACTTTTATAGAGTTATTTAAAGACCAAGAGCAGAACAATGTGTATTATTTCAAGGCTACGAAATTCTTACGTAGCTGACTCTGAAGGAGAACTTTTGACAATGTCAATTGAAATTCTGACAGGTCTCCTCATCATAGGAATCTCTTGTCCGCGGTCCTTGAATTGTGTATTTACTGCAAAAACGCAACGTGTCGTCGTAATTGTTGTTGTTGTTGTAATACACCCGTCGCTGAATGGTTTAACTTTGTCACTTTTGAGCTCTTTGCTTGCATGTACTTTCCGAAAGTTTAAACAATTTTAAATACATTTAAATGTATTTCTTTGCCATAATGTTAGGTCCCATGAAAATTTTAGTTGATGAAGTTTTTGAGAGCGTTCAATTATCAATTCGATATTCCCCTTTTGAGGGTGACAGAGTAATCAATTTGATATTAAGTGGCTCCTTTTTCCAGTGTTTTTAATTAGTTGCTTTTCAACTCTCATACAATTTCATCGAAATCACCTAAAACATGTCTTTTCCTCAGATAAGGAAACAAGCATCGTCCCAGCCGTTGTGGCGGTTGCTGGAGTGATTGTTGCTGTCCTTGTCATGGTGGTTCTGTGGCGGAGATTCCGAGCCCGGAACAGCAGTTTGGAGAGACAGCCTATATTTCATAGTTTTCTGATGCAGACGCTCACTTAAAAAAATAGTTCTGCAAAGAGTACTTGTGTGGCCTTAGATTGACTTTTATTCCATTCAGTATTCGTGAGTTAAGTACCAAAAGTGAGATCACCAGAAAGATAGAGGTAAAAATTTAAGTAAAATTTAAGTGAGGTAATATAGTTTATTAGGTATCAACATAGGCGCGTTGCTTTAAATTCTAAGCTGGAAATTTTACTGACAGCAGAAGACTGTTTACAGATTTCAAACTAACTTGTGAATGTACTATCAAGAGGGTATGCAAGAATAATGGAACATTTAAGCCTGTTACATAGTAAGTCAGCTGCTGAGAATTCAACAGTCAATCCCAAAAAACACCTTGTCAATGGTGTTGAATTCCACCGAAGTTCTGAATGTGTTGTGACTGTAAAACAGTATTGTCATGTGGAATCAGAAGAGTAATCGATTTGCACACAGAATGTAAGTTCTTTTGTTGATTGCCATCATTAAGATGATGCAAAATGTGTTAGAATGTTACTGTAAATGCGGTAAAAAAGAAACTGAAAAACATATTGTTCATACAGTTTACGTGTTTCTTTTGATAGTCCTTGTGGGGTTAGAAGTATATCGTGACGATTAACTAGTAGTTTCTGGATCGAAGAGTGCACCTATATTTGTTTCTGGATTCAATATTAGTCTTTAAATGGGTGTAGCATACATTTGTATAAAGAGTTGAGTGATAGAGCCCCCAACCCTTCACATGAAAATTGTACAGCAAAGGTTAGTCAGTTGGAACTTGATGCAGCGTCAAATGCTCATATGACAAACATCAATTGCCTAAATGAATGTTTCACATTACGTAGTGTGCTTCACTCTGGTATACTGGGTTTTTACGTTCACATGACATGGTAAAGATGTCTCTCATTGTTGGTGTTAGAATTGTTTTTGTCGAACCCAATAGTGCTTTGATCAGTTTTGTCTATTTCAAACAAAAGGTGTTTTTATCGGCTATTCTCGTCTGTTTATCAACAATCTGCGTTAAAATAAGTAACAGGTTGAGCACACGCACCAAACGTGAGGTTAAGATTGAATCAAAGTGGCTATGAGCCACTCATCTTGGAAAATGGATCGAAGGCTCGAAGACTTTCACCCAGAAATTTGAAGCGCCAAGCAGATTTTCACCCAGAAATTTGAATCGCCTGGCTTCCAAATGGAACACAAGATAAACTGAAAGGTTGATGCTTCTTCTCGAGGCATCCAATCGAAGATCCATTTAAAATCCAAGTGCTAACCGCCAAATAATTTTCGAGAAATGCAGCTGTCGAAGCGACCAGCATTTCGTGTGCCAAGGAGTCACGCTGTTTGCTCCACCCTGATTGGATGCATTCTTTAGCATTACCCAATCAGCGTGGAGTAACAGCGTGACTGCGGATGAGCTTCCAGAATGTCACAAACAGTATAGTCTTCGAACGGTAAGTTAACGTAAACAAAACGGTTTCCAAGGAGCATTTTTAAAAACATCTAACAAGCAGTTTCGTCAGTTTAACGGAGGAGCATTCCAGTGAACATCAATTGAAAACAGATACAAAATATCTTATTGTCATAAATTAATCAAGACCTGATGCGGTCGCGGTCAACAGTGAATACTCGATGAAAGGTTTTCGCATGAGTAAACAGTTGATTGTGTCGCCTTCAGTACGTTTTTATAAACACAAGAGTTTTTAAGCATTAGCCTTTGGCAAAATACTCTAATCTAGTAGCTCATGTACACTATCCCTCTACAATACTTCCTAAATGACATAAAAACATCTTCGACATAAACTTCACTTTCCCATGGAAACTACTAGTCGTATAAATAAACAGCGGGACGCATCGTTCGAATCCTCCTCAGTTCTCTCGACTGTTGACCTTTAAAAACATTTAATCACGAGTTGAGTCATTCGAAAATTCATACAGCTCGTCAATTTTGTGACTTTCATGATCAGTGTCTTCTTTTTCTTTTTCGGCAATCGAGTATGGTTAAACCTGTATGAGCGGCACTTTCGGTAAATGAGCTAAGAGACTTCTATAATTACAGGTAGCTTCAGTTTATAAAAGCGTTCGTACGAGAATTTATTCAATGGAGAGCATTTCTGCGATAAGATATTGAGTAGTTAGATCAGAATTCAAAGAATAACTAACTTGACACAGTGCAAGCGACCATGAAACGGCCTTAAACGCCTGATGTTCAAAAACCCGGGGGAGAACTCTTATATGCAAAGGTTGACAAATTTTCGTCGTCTCGGGTACAAATCAAGGATTCTGGTCTCACTTACGGTGTTGACGACGAAACATCACCGTTTTTATCTGTCAAAGTATCGTTTAGGCTTAACTAGAAGAAATAATAATTAAAAGAAACGTTCCTATCTATTAATTTCTCGCTTTTCAGGCTTGATTTCTGCTGATCTCTCGATTACACGAGTCGGGTCTACAAGTGCCCACGGGATCCTCTCTTGAACAATAGCTAGTAATCGAACCTGTTCCGTTTTAAGTGGTATCTTTTAATGGTATGATGAAGCTCAGGCAACGTCCACATAAGTCTCCCGTAGGAGTTTAAGTCAAATTTTTCGAAGAGCATTCCTTGCGGCTTTTTTCATATGGAAGCTCCCCACGGGTTTCCAAATGTCTAACGGGAAGTGATGGAGTGAAAGAGTGATGGATTGAAGAGTGATGGAGTGATGGAGTGAATCGCGCTCCACACCTACAACTTGGAAAATATTATTTTCCAAGTTAAAAAGCATACTGCAACTTGAGGAGCAAATCTGTATTTTCAAGTGTGGCTCCCAGTTTTGCAATCTGAGCGGAACCAAGTATTGAGGTTTGAGTATTCCCGCCTAAAGATCATTAAGCATTCCATTCCACCATCTTTTGCTTTTTCCCTAAAAACCCCATAAATGTCAGGCCGATTATTGGTCCATGTGGTTACTCTTTTCCGAGGTGAGCTATATGCAAACAGCTCCATTGATTGGCCCACTTATACCACCTTGAATTATTGTTGCTTTCTTAAAAAAATGAAGAATTTAGACAAATGCTGAATTTTAATATTTTTCAAAGCCATCGAAGATTTTTAAAAGATAGATGTGTAACTTGGAATACAGTAAAACTGACGCGTGAAAACCTGTTTTCCCAAGTGTTTTCTAAAGATATACCTCTATAAGCGGAAAAGTGAAAAACAAAAAGAAATTGACGCATTTTGAATAGTATTGAGAAGAGGTGGAATAGCGAATAACAAACTATTAGTATCTAGAAGTAGTTCTACATCAGGGCGATGTTGTTGTCTGATATCATCATGCATAGTGGCTATTGTTTTCCTCGACTTTCTTTGAATCTGGTTATTGGTAGTGGTTTGCAACAATATTAGGCTCGTTGTAACAAGTTGTGTGACGTAAAGATGTAATTGGTGTATACCAGAGGGATTCAAGTTTACCCTCTCGTTTGGTGGTGACTTTGGAATCAGTTAACGGCGGAAAATTTAACAAGGATTCGTCAACTGAAAATTGATTGATTTGAAGCAGGTTTTGATCGGTTTCCTTTCAAATTTGACATAAAAGTTGATTTTGAACTTTTCTAAAGGATAATTTCAAAATGCAAGGTGTAAAGAATGTCTTTACAAAGATCGCTCTGAATAATTAGACTTTGATGTGGCTATAATGAAACACTCCGAGAGCAGATTTACCACAAGAGGATCAATGATCAAATGCGCTCAGACAAAACTTTTAATCTAACTACGTTTCACAGTATATAAAGAAAACTATTATAATGATTCTAATATTTACAGATCGTATAGTTCATTAGTTAGAATATTAATATCACATTCTATAGAGGTTGCTTATAAAACGAATTATAATATGGTATACTCGTAAAACTATTTAACATGTTTTCTGCAAGAAGCTAAGGAGGTGAGTGTTTTTTTACATTATTGTCTGAGTACCACCTTAACATGACACATAACGTCACTTGACGTGTTATCACACCGGATAAGCAAACTAGCAGCAAATGTGTACTGTGCTCTCTGCATGAATTTCCACCGTGATGATTTCATCTATCGCTCGAGACATTGGATGGCTATCTTTTAGACTGTCAGTAGAGGTAACTTAACCTAAGTGTACAAGCTCTTGTAAGCTTGTAATTATTTTCATTGTTAGAAGCTTTTGTTGTTTTGGGACCAGGGACAATATTTCTGTTGTTTGTTCTATTGTCCTCTCAAGGGGTATCTAGCTATCCATGTGAGACATCACGAGAACTGCTACCCGACACTAACGTAATGGAGCTTAGACTGTTTGCTACATCAGAAATGGGTGTTTCAGTGTATTGCTCAAATTACAAGCCATAACCTGATTTGGTCATATTGCATAGATTGAAATACAACTCGCTAACATTTACAGGTGATTCGTGATTTGATGTATAAGTAACTATATTGGAAGGAGTGCACTCACGCTGATCGTCACAGTACATCAATTGCGAAACTCAGCAAACAGGAGTTAGCAACAGTTCCTCAAACATTTGCGCTACTGATATTGGCACCACTTTCAGTGTTCCATGATCCTTCTGCACGCCCTGCTGAGCTTTCTGGAATTGGGTGTCGTTCTGGAATCGCGTTTGGTTCTCGCTGGTCTGCTCGAGCTCGGTTACCCAGCAGAGGACGTCCTTCATCGTCATCATTAATTCTCCTTTTTTGTCTTTTCCCTATAAGCCACACGAAGAATGGCACAAGAACAAGGGTTGTTCCAGCACTAACAGCAACTGGAATTATAATTCTCGGTACGTCAGCTGTACAGAGGCACAAAGAAAATTCATTAGTGTTATTTTTTATTCACATGTAACGGGGCTCCTTCAGAGTAATTATAAACACAAAACAGGGTGAAATGGCCTCTAATTTAAACTCTGCAGACATTCTTTCAACTCTTTGTATTGGTCTTTAAACTGAAACGTGAACACCGTTGTTTGTCAATCATCAAGAAGTTAACCAGATACTTCCTAAAAAAGTTATCTTATAAGAAAAACTCCGCATGCGATGTGAATTATCTCTGAAAAATCTAAACCCATTCATATTATTACTACAAGTTACTTTGAAGAGGCAAGTAGTGCAATTGTATTTCACAATGCAATTCTATCAGTAGCCAATCACAGCACAGGATTTGATTCATATTGCCCACTTGCTCAGCTAGACATATAATCAGAAATTTTTTCTCGGCTCGCAATCCGATTGTTTCCTGGGGTGGGCCGAATTTTCTCATCCAGACCGCTACAGCGGGCGGAATCCGTCGGTTGATCTATTTTCGTAAACGAATTAGCGGTTATCACCAATCTTTCGCCCTTTTAACACTTCCATAGACGATTAATCAACTCAACTTTATCTCTTTACAACTTTAGATGACAAGGAAAGTCACCTTAAGTAAATTTAATTAAGTTTTTTGAAGTTGTGAGATTTTGCTTGGCTGTTTTTAGCTCGGCGCTGTAATGGCGTGTAATCCTGTGTCTCTCTCGGTACAATTTAAGTAATATCTGAGTCAATTTCACTCGAGATTACCTCTATGATCGCTGGTGTACTTCAGAGAATTTCCGTGGAGTACACATAACGAATTTCCTCGCTACATGTCACTCAATTTACGGCAAAAAAGTCTGATTTCGAGTAATGCGCAAGGACTGATAGAAACTGTTTTTAGTTATTTATTTATTCACCACCACATACACTGATTCATTGATGGTTACAGTGAATAATAAACTAAAATCTTACAAAAGTTTAAAGTGAATAATGATGATGATGATGATGATGATGATGATGATGATGATGATGATGGTGATGGTGATGGTGATGGTGATGGTGATGGTGATGGTGATGGTGATGGTGATGGTGATGGTGATGGTGATGGTGATGGTGATGGTGATGGTGATGGTGATGGTGATGGTGATGGTGATGGTGATGGTGATGGTGATGGTGATGGTGATGGTGATGGTGATGATGATGACGAGGAGACCCCAGGAAACCGCCGGGCTTATACTGAGAGGTCTCCTCAGAGATGTGTTAGGAGATGTGTTGGCAAAGCATTCCATATTTTTGGCCCTCGAAAAAGTATAGTGAATTGCTTGATATTAGTTCGGCAGGTATGAGGTCGAAAATGAGCTGAGGTTCTGGTAACATAGTTATGAATTTGACCACTAGTCAGAAATAAATTTAGAAAGGGCGAGGGCAGCAAACGATGGTGATTGGAAAACATTAATTTTGCAGTACAAAAGGAATTCACTTTAAAAATGTCCACGATGTTTAACTTTGTTTAGGTTAGTACAATTTCAAACTTTGCACGAAATTTCACACCGAAAAGGCATTTATAGAGAACCTAACTGGTGAACTTAATACAGCTAGCTAATGCATCTTTCTTTGTCCAGTATCTGAGTTACTCGATTGTTTCTTCGTTAGACTTTAAACGAATGGCTTGTAAACGGTGCGTAAGGCGATGCAATGGCAAAGGTAAAGGTCATTCCCCAGTATTGCATTGCGCATCCCTACTGCGCATAATTTCACGCGTGATTAGCGCGCGCGCATTAGAAAGTAGCGGCTTTTTCTTTACGGCTGGACCTCACCAAAGAGGAAAATCATCATTTTCTTGAAAACGACTACGGTGACCTATCATTTTTTTCTGTTGTTTTGAATTAAGTAGTAAATTTCTCTATGTAAAACAAATATGGACCAATTCTAAGTGTTGAGCAAAAAACAATCGTCGGAAACGTGAATTTAGCAAGCAATTGTGACTATAATTATGGTATTATTATAAGGCTTTATATGGTATAAACAAGGTGTTGCTGCTCCTAAACGAACATAGGGACCCCTCATTTTTATTTCTAAATTTAAGTTCCTATAATACGAATAATCAATTGGCAAAGTTTGAGAAAAATCTCAGTGTAGGTTCTATTTTAGCGAAATGACCTTAAACAAACCCACTTGCGAGGCAATTGACCGCAGGAAAAAAGATTAGCACGTTATCGACCGGCTTAGTTCGGTCCATAGAGGGAAAAATTGTGACCTCGGGATTGAAAATGCTGCCCACCTCGGTCACAGTTTTCCCTATACGGACCTCTCAGCTGGCCAATAACATGTATTTATTATTATTTAAGTTATAAAAACAGCTCTTTGAAGAGTATGCCAAAGGTATTAATTTATTGATTCTGCTGAATTGATCCTGTAAGAGCAAGTTTGGACAACTCTAAGTGCTTTACTGTGTTTACATTACTAATCATCGGCAGAGATTGAAACCGTTCACTGACATTTTAACTTACAATGATCAGGCGGTGTTGTTGGTGTTGGATTATCTGGATTAATCAGACAACCATTTGCACAGGAACACAAGTGGGTCAACTGGAATGTCTGAAAATAAAAGACAAACTATATTACAGAGCTAGTATGCCTGAATAGGACCAGGGGTCTAATGGAGGTAGATGTTTTAGCAGCTGCAAAGCCCATAAATCAGGAGTTTTGCCACACACCTTTATGGAGGTATACTATCAGTCATTTCGTACCGCAAATATATCGTAGGAAAACCATAGAATATAATTATGGCGCTCTTACCCAATCATCTTCAGAGAGGATTTCAAATACTGCTTCATCTCTTTTTCTCTTCTTTACATCGCACATTAGCTTAACGGTGGACTTTTTGTCACTGGAAGATAATTGTAATTATTGCAAGTTAGCAGTACCCATCATAAAAGCCGTACTACCTTTTAAGGTGACTGACACCAGTTTCTAGCTTTTTTTGGCACTTCTTTTTTGTGCAATACTACCATTCTTGATCATCGTCTCTTGCTTCTCAATAAGCTTATGACTCAATCAAAACCAAGTTCAGTGACTCTCACTTGTAAAGAGTGACAGCATATAGAAAAAGGGAGCATCAGCGGTGACCAGGTATAGGCAGATCAACGGTCGATCAGGTTGGGCGGTTGGTTGGTTGGTCGACCCATCCATTAACTTTCACGAAATAATTCATGTAGAACATTGTGAACAAAATGGCTGGGAAAGCGATGGACTGATCCTTCGCTGCGCACTTATTAAAGAGTTTCCTCTGTATTGCATTGCGTATCCCTACTGCGCACGATTTCCGCGTCATTAGCGCGCGCATGTGAGCGCGTACACTTACACGACGAAAAAAATTCTCTCAAGCAAACTCAATAGCGAAATGAATGCTCGTTTTCGTTTAAAATGGAAGGCGCGGTGGCCTCGTGGTTAGTGCGCTCGACTCCGGAGCGAGCGGTCCGGGTTCGAGCCCTGGCGGGGGACATTGTGTTGTGTTCTTGAGCAAGACACTTTACTCTCACGGTGCCTCTCTCCACCCAGGTGTATAAATGGGTACCAGCGAATTGTTGGGGAAACCTAACAAAATCGCGGGGGGAGTGACCTGCGATAGACCGGCATCCCTCCCAAGGGAAGTAGAAATACTTCCAGCCACTTCGTGCTACAGAATCCGGGATAAGCTCCGGCAGCTATGTTCCCAGGCTTGGCTCTAAGGCTTCACTTTTTCTTTTAAATGAGCAAAGTAAACTACATTTTTATTGCATAATAATAGTTAACATGTTATCCTCCTTAATTGAAACAAAAAAATAGCAATGTTTATCGGAGGGAAAAAAAGATGTAGGTGAAAGTGTGCACAGAACCGTTACTCTGGGATGCAAATTATGACCGCGAAAACAACAACTATGCGAGCGCTTAAGTCCACGTCATTTTCAATGGTCGATTTTTCCACAAATTTTATATGATATTGTTCTATGTGCTCTACACTTTCTACCTGTCTAGTTTTTTTCCAAGTATTACTTTACTTTACTTCGAGCTATCGCAAAATGTAACTTGGACCGATGAATAACGCGCGTGATTAGCACGAGTGCAGGCATAAATGGGGCAACATTAGCCCATCTCATCTCTTCAGCGGGCCTTGTAACCTATCATTCTTATTGCTTTTTTCGAAAGAGTGCTTGCTAGAGAACAGTCAAGGAAATTTTCAAAAGAATTCATCGGCAACTTTTATTTCTGAGGGATCTCCTTAGTCAATAAAGACTATTAATATTGTTATTCTTGTCGTTAATTGACTTTTTAGACAGTGCAAATAAAGGATGCATCCCTTTGGTATCGTCACAAGTTGTGTATGTTTGTGTCAATGCATACCCAGTCGTCCTGTACATAAGTCTTGGTATCCCGGATCTTTCATCCACACAACTTGCTTTGTCCTGGTTTCCGATAGTGACATAAGTTCCAGGCAATCCTTTCGGCACCCACCGACAAATCTGAAACGTAATTGACTCAAATAGATTATATTCTCTTTTAGTATAGATTTACCATAGTCTATTGTGAATCCGTGAATTTGATTGGCTATATTACCGTTTTCTATCTGCTGATAGAAAACAGTTACACGCGTGATTGTTCACGTGATCCTTTTTCTACACGCGACAGTACACATCGCGCGCCACGTTTGAACCTGATGTAACATAATAAAACAGTTCTTTAGTACGCTTTACTTGACATTTTTTTCTTTTTAGGCAATGAGATTATGGTAAATTTATACTAAAACAATTAGACTACTCGCACTCGTTTTCTACGAGCGATAGTCAACGAGGCGCAGAAAACTCGTGCTCGTAGTCTAATTGTTAAATACAAGATAACAGAATACCTGAGAGTCGGTCAGATTAACAACAGTCTTCTAGCAAGCGATCTGCTTTATCCCTCTTTCGCTGTACCGCGCCATTTGCGCCCCTGGCGCAGAATTCGGTTTAGCACTCTTGATTTCTGAATACCCTTAATTGTTTACAATGTACGCCTACTGACTTACTGCTACATCCTTTTGACAGCCACCATTCTTAGGTCCTATCCTGAATGAGCTACAGGGATTATAACTGTACGAATATCCTGGGTATTTTGTACTGCTAACGTTGAAGCTGTTGAAGAAATCTGAGTATTAAATTAGCCTGCTATAAACTACAAAAGGCTCACTGTGTCGATAAACTACCAAGACAACCCATACCAGCCACTGAATTACAATTGTTCTGGGGTCCACCGAGCTGTCCACCGAAACATGTTTGAAGGAATTAATGCATCAGTGAACTTACGCCATATAAACGTTCCTGTTTTCAGTTACAAGTAATGCTAGAGATAAATACGCACAAACAAACATAGGCGTCGGATTGTGCCGACCTTGTTCAAGTTTTGCTTCTCGAAACCTGTTTGTTAGGAGCTTCCAGAATACGACTGAATATTGCTCAAAATTGGAACATCGAGATTGCAATCCACACCATGTGCATAGAAAGAGTTTTTCATCTACTATTTATATACAATACCGAGATTGAAAGTGAAGAATGATCATCGCAGTTAATTTTCCAGTTTAATCAATTGAAAAGAAGAAGCCTGAAAAAATCATGGCTTCATGGGGATTCGAATCCGTGATATCCGTGATACCGGTGCGATGCTCTACCAACTGAGCTATGAAGCCACAGATTGGCAGCGAGGTCAATTTATTGAGTTCATATCTCCCGTGAGGAGTGAAATGTGCGGCTTCATAGCTCAGTTGGTAGAGCATCGCACCGGTATCGCGGAGGTCACGGGTTCAAATCCCGTCGAGGCCCTGATTTTTTCAGGCTTCTTCTTTCCAGTTGCTTAAATTGGAAAATTAACTGCGATGATCATTCTTCACTTTCATCTACAACCGCAGTACAAATATGAATTATTTCATATGTACTTCATTATTATTTCATATGTATTTCATATGTACTTCACATCAATACCGACTTTGTTGCAAACCTTGGAGTCTCATCAATATTTTGCAAAGGTGCAAGATTGTAAATTTCACCATGTTGATTGTGGCAAGCACAATTATTGGGATAGGGTTTTACAGAATGGGACACGTTCTTCATCATGGAATTGTTCGTTATCTTCAAATAGTTCACATTAGATCCCTCTCCACGGTGTTGGCTGGAGATACGTATCAAGGCAATCCACAGAAAGCGCTTCAGCCAGTCCAACGACATCCTCTTGGTACTGCAATAACGGAAAAACTCCATTTTTAAAGGAGATATTCTTCAATGGCCATGTGATTTCTCTTTTTCTATTGTCTCGCAAAATATCTATAGTTTAAAGGAGCAGTGTCACGAGGATTTTGCTAAAATAATCTCTTTGAGGCTTTAATCAAACAAAATGCTTCTGTAAAGCTACGACAAAGATATCAAATGAATTTTATCAGAGAGGGCTAACCATAATAGATTTCTTGAGGAGTTTTGGAACACGTAGCATCAAAACTCGAAAAAAATTGGCCAATTTTTTTCAAGTCTCAATCCATTTCCATCCATGCTATCCGTAGCGGCAGGCGACTGGAAACAGTTTCAGTAGATCATTAGCCTTGAAATTCAATTTATGCGAAGACACCTAGCTTTTTATAAAGTTGCCAAATAGCGTCACAATGCCCCTTTAATCCACATTAAACGTCGAGTTATCAATAGCAAGAGCAAAAGTCTGTGCTAAACAGCAAACTTTTTAGCCATTTCTGCTGAAAGCTGGATTAAACCTTTTGGAGTAAACCAAAAAAAGTAATCTAAGTAACGAATACACCTTTACATGAAAAATCTCAGTTGTCAATGTTCATTTGCTGTCATGCGTTATCGTGGTATTACCACAATATTTAGGCAGAGAAATCGGCAATGAAAATCTCAATAAGCACTTGTATGTAATAATGGTTACCTTCTACCAAAATGATGACATACCATAATGTATTATTTTTTGCCCGGGAACAGCGACGCCACGTTACAGGCTACTACGACCAAGTGACCAATTATATTTTACAATTTTTAAAACAATTAGTAATCAAAATGACCACAAATCTATTGCCTTTGTCACGAACAGCCTGCTTACGGGGTTAACTGATTGTTGGAAAACTATTATTAGCCTCCACGAGGTAAAATTACAGAATGATTAATTGAAAAATTAAAAGTAATCTTCCGAGCTCGTCTTCCAAGAAGAAACGACTCATCCCCAATTCAATTGTTTTGGCTCGGCATTACTCATGCAAGGAAGGCGAAAGCGTGACAAATATTGAAGCGAAGGAGGTTTCTAGGAAAGGGGTATGTAAACAACGTGGATAGACATACGAATAAATTAACATACTGGAACAGGCATCATCGTCATAATGCGTTTGATAACAGGGTAAGCTTTCTCTAGCCTGCCCTCCAAGCTCTCAAATTTAGTCAAAGAGGATGCACTACGTACATATTGACAACACGAGAATTTAAAAACTAACAGTTTTCCAATCGAAACAGTCAATTTCCATGTCAAACCAC
>JAHPZR010009929.1:25000-30000 GCA_019787425.1 Platygyra sinensis
GCCTGTTACATAGTAAGTCAGATACTGAGAATTCAACAGTCAATCCCAAAAAGACACCTTGTCAATGGTGTTGAATTCCACCGAAGTTCTGGATGCGTCTTGTCGTGACTGTAAAGAAGTATTGTCATGTGGAATCAGGAGAATAATCGATTTGCACACAGGATGTTGGTTCTTTTGCTGATTGTCATCATTAAGATGATGCAAAATGTGGTAGAATGTTACTCTAAATGCAGTAAAAAAGAAACTGAAAAACATATTGTTCATACAGTTTACGTGTTTCTTATGATAGTCCTTGTGGTGTTAAAGGAATCTTGACGATTTACTAGTAGTTTGCATAACAGTTTCTGGATAAAAGAGTGCACCTATATATCTTTCTGGATTCAATATTAGTGTTCAAATGGGTGTAGCATACATTTGTATAAAGAGTTGTGTGATAGAGCTCCCGACGCTTCACATGAAAATTTTACAGCAAAGGTTAACCAGTTGGAACTTGATGCAGCGTCAAATGCTCATATGACAAACATCAATTGCCTAAATGAGTGTTCCACATTGCGCAGTGTGCTTCACTCTGGTTTACTGGGTTTTTACGTTCACATGGCATGGTAGAGATGTCTCTCATTGTTGGCTTTAGAATTGTTTTGTACAACCCGATACTACTTTGATCAGTTTTGTCTATTTTAAAAGACAAAAGGTATTTTTATCGCGCTATTCTCGTCTGTTTATCAACAATCTGCGTTAAAATAGTTTACAATTTATTTATTTATTTACTTATTTATTTATTTATTTATTCATTTATTTATTTATACTTTATTTATACACGGATAAAACATCAGAAATTAAAGTAAATACTAAGCTAGCCTTCATGACATTGCTTAGATACGAAGATACTAATCTACTACTAATAAAATCTAATAACAACAAAAATAAAAAACAATAACAAAGTGCCTGCTTTCCATGAATGCCGTGTGATTAAGTTAATCATTATCAAAAAAGAAACCCTTACAGCCGGATTTAAGCTACAACTTGAGCACACGCACCAAACGTAACGTTAAGATTGAAAAAGCATGCTGCAATTGAGGATCAAAATCTGTATTTTAAAGTGTGGCTCCCAGTTTAGCAATGTGAACAGAACCAAGTATTAAGTTTTAAGTAGCCCGTTAAATGATCGCTAAGCATTCCATTCCACATCTTTTGCTTTTCCCCCCCAAAAAACATAAATGCTATTACCCTTTTCCGAGGTGAGCTATATGCAAACAGCCCCATTGATTGACCCACTTGACCCATGAATTGTTGTTGTTTTTTAAAGCTGAATTTTAATATTTTTCAAAACTATCGAAATTTTTTAAAGGTAGATGTGTCTTCTTAAGATATGCCTCTATAAGCGGAAAAGTGAAAAACAAAAAGAAATTGACGCATTTTGAATAGTATTGAGAAGAGGTGGAATAGCGAATAACAAACTATTAGTATCTAGAAGTAGTTCTACATCAGGGCGATGTTGTTGTCTGATGTCATCATGCATAGTGGCTATTGTTTTCCTCGACTTTCTTTGAATCTGGTTATTGGTAGTGGTTTGCAACAATATTAGGCTCGTTGTAACAAGTTGTGTGACGTAAAGATGTAATTGGTGTATACCAGAGGGATTCAAGTTTACCCTCTCGTTTGGTGGTGACTTTGGAATCAGTTAACGGCGGAAAATTTAACAAGGGTTCGTCGACTGAAAATTGAAAAAGACATTTCCTTCTGAAAAACATTGATTTTATGAAAGGTTGATTTAAAGCAGGTTTTGATCGGTTCCCTTTCAAAGTTGGCACAAAAACTGATTTTGACTTTTCTAAAGGATAAATTTCAAAGTGCACGGTGTAAATAATGTCTTTACAAAGATCGCTCTGAATAATTAGACTTTGATGTGGCTATAATGAAACACTTCGTGAGCAACCGCGAACCAAACTCCGATTCCAGAACAACCCAATTCCACAACGACACCCACTTCCAGAAGCTCAGCATGCGGGGCAGAAGGATTATCGAGCATTGAAAGTGGTGCCAATATCAGTGGCGCAAAATGTTTGAGAACTGTTGTTAACTCCTGTTTGCTGTGTTTCGGGCAATTGATGTACTGTGACGATTAGCGTGAGTGCACTCCTTCCACTATAGTTACTTAAACATCAAATCACAAATCACCTGTAAATGTTAGCGAGTTTTATTTCAATCTATGCAGTATGACCAAATCAAGTTATGGTTTGTATTTGAGCAATACACTGAAACACCCATTCTGATGTAGCAAGCAGTCTCGGCTCCATTACGTTAGTGTCGGTAGCAGTTCTCGTGATGTCTCACATGAATGGCTAGATACCCTTTGAGAGGACAATAAAACAAACAACAGAATAATGTCCCTGGTCCCAGAACAACAACAACTTCTAACAATGAAAATAATAACAGCTTACAAGAGCTTGTACACTTAAGTTTAGTTACCTCTACTGACAGTCTAAAAGATAGTCATCCAATGTCTCAAGCGCTAGATGAATTCATTACGATGGAAATTCATGCAGAAAGCACCGTACATATTTGCTGCTAGTTCGCTTACGCGGCGTGATAAGACGTCAAGTGACGTTATGTGTCATGTTAAGGTAGTACAATAATGCAAGAAACGCTCACCTCTTATTTCTTGCAGAAAACATATTAAATAGTTTTAGGAGTATACCATATTATGATTTGTTTTATAAGCTACCTCGTTAGAATGTGATATTAACATTCGTAACATTCTTTCTTTGCTTCTAACTAATGAACAATCTGTAAATATTAGAATCATTATAATAGTTTTCTTTATATACTGTGAATTTGAAACGTAGTTAGATTAAAAGTTTTGTCTGAGCGCATTTGATCATTGATCCTCTTGTGGTAAATCTGCTCTCGAAGTGTTTCATTATAGCCACATCAAAGTCTAATTATTCAGAGCGATCTTTGTAAAGACATTATTTACACCGTGCACTTTGAAATTTATCCTTTAGAAAAGTCAAAATCAGTTTTTGTGCCAACTTTGAAAGGGAACCGATCAAAACCTGCTTTAAATCAACCTTTCATAAAATCAATGTTTTTCAGAAGGAAATGTCTTTTTCAATTTTCAGTCGACGAACCCTTGTTAAATTTTCCGCCGTTAACTGATTCCAAAGTCACCACCAAACGAGAGGGTAAACTTGAATCCCTCTGGTATACACCAATTACATCTTTACGTCACACAACTTGTTACAACGAGCCTAATATTGTTGCAAACCACTACCAATAACCAGATTCAAAGAAAGTCGAGGAAAACAATAGCCACTATGCATGATGACATCAGACAACAACATCGCCCTGATGTAGAACTACTTCTAGATACTAATAGTTTGTTATTCGCTATTCCACCTCTTCTCAATACTATTCAAAATGCGTCAATTTCTTTTTGTTTTTCACTTTTCCGCTTATAGAGGCATATCTTAAGAAGACACATCTACCTTTAAAAAATTTCGATAGTTTTGAAAAATATTAAAATTCAGCTTTAAAAAACAACAACAATTCATGGGTCAAGTGGGTCAATCAATGGGGCTGTTTGCATATAGCTCACCTCGGAAAAGGGTAATAGCATTTATGTTTTTTGGGGGGGAAAAGCAAAAGATGTGGAATGGAATGCTTAGCGATCATTTAACGGGCTACTTAAAACTTAATACTTGGTTCTGTTCACATTGCTAAACTGGGAGCCACACTTTAAAATACAGATTTTGATCCTCAAATTGCAGCATGCTTTTTCAATCTTAACGTTACGTTTGGTGCGTGTGCTCAAGTTGTAGCTTAAATCCGGCTGTAAGGGTTTCTTTTTTGATAATGATTAACTTAATCACACGGCATTCATGGAAAGCAGGCACTTTGTTATTGTTTTTTTATTTTTGTTGTTATTAGATTTTATTAGTAGTAGATTAGTATCTTCGTATCTAAGCAATGTCATGAAGGCTAGCTTAGTATTTACTTTAATTTCTGATGTTTTATCCGTGTATAAATAAAGTATAAATAAATAAATGAATAAATAAATAAATAAATAAGTAAATAAATAAATAAATTGTAAACTATTTTAACGCAGATTGTTGATAAACAGACGAGAATAGCGCGATAAAAATACCTTTTGTCTTTTAAAATAGACAAAACTGATCAAAGTAGTATCGGGTTGTACAAAACAATTCTAAAGCCAACAATGAGAGACATCTCTACCATGCCATGTGAACGTAAAAACCCAGTAAACCAGAGTGAAGCACACTGCGCAATGTGGAACACTCATTTTAGGCAATTGATGTTTGTCATATGAGCATTTGACGCTGCATCAAGTTCCAACTGGTTAACCTTTGCTGTAAAATTTTCATGTGAAGCGTCGGGAGCTCTATCACACAACTCTTTATACAAATGTATGCTACACCCATTTGAACACTAATATTGAATCCAGAAAGATATATAGGTGCACTCTTTTATCCAGAAACTGTTATGCAAACTACTAGTAAATCGTCAAGATTCCTTTAACACCACAAGGACTATCATAAGAAACACGTAAACTGTATGAACAATATGTTTTTCAGTTTCTTTTTTACTGCATTTAGAGTAACATTCTACCACATTTTGCATCATCTTAATGATGACAATCAGCAAAAGAACCAACATCCTGTGTGCAAATCGATTATTCTCCTGATTCCACATGACAATACTTCTTTACAGTCACGACAAGACGCATCCAGAACTTCGGTGGAATTCAACACCATTGACAAGGTGTCTTTTTGGGATTGACTGTTGAATTCTCAGTATCTGACTTACTATGTAACAGGCTTAAATGTTCCATTATTCTAGCATACCCTCTTAATAGTACATTCACAAGTTAGTTTGAAATCTGTAAACAGTCATCTGCTGTCAGTAAAATTTGCAGCTTAGAATTTATAGCAACTCACCTGTGTTGATACCTAATAAACTATATTACCTCATTCACTTAT
>JAHPZR010009930.1:0-7500 GCA_019787425.1 Platygyra sinensis
TTTTTTTAACTCTGCAAAAAGTTGCATCTTGTCATGCTGATTACAATTCGATAATAAAAAATGGGGGTCACCAAGCTCGCTTTTGAGTTATAAGCGCTTAAAGCTAAAATTAAGGATGTTTTTAGCAGGCTATAGTGTTGCTATGGTAACCTATTGTGTCACGAAAATAATACCAACGTTTTCACCAATAATTGGGCAGTTTTTTGATACCATGATTGTAGCATCAACTGATTAAGAGTGGTAATAATGGAACATCAAAAATCTACGTCTTGGAAAGTGCTGGAAACTGTTTTGAGCCACCTTAAAGACAGTTGACTTGATATGATCATCCTTAACAGTGCAAGATCATTTACCGTTGAAAAAAAAAATCAATTTTTCGGCAGCCGTTTGTGACTTGCTGTCTTTACAAAGTGATGTTTACAGTCGTTCAAGAGAATCCTGGCAATAAAAAGGACTTAAAAGATTTACATGTGCTACGCGAAGGTCAGGTAGTATGTTTTGGAAAGTAATCCTCCAGTTCAATCCTCGTTACCGGCATCGAGATGTCTCGCAATCACGTTCCTAAGCAAGTTTGGCCTGTGATAAAGTTCAGGAGTTATGATTAATCTCCCGTACGTTAAACTTTCTCTCTCAAGTAGTCTCAAAGCATTATGCTGTCAAAAGATACAATAAATATATTTTGATGAATTCGATTTGCGATTTTACGTCACGCCATCTCACCGTTATCACACTCAGTGTAGCACTACTGAGTAAATCAAGCTATGCATGTGGACGGTAAGTCAAAAACTATATGTGGTTTTAAAACCTGAGAAGAAAACCTTCTACTCTGCCAAACCATTTTGTTTTAATGAGAACACTAAACGCCTTACAGCACACGAAATAGAACTTAGATAGAATAAATTTTATATTCACAAATTTCCGCTTCAGTAAACAAACACGCACGTTCTCATAAAAAGTTGGCGTGAAAAACATTACTTTCGTTAAATTGCCCACAGAAGATAAAAATGACTACGTCATTTAACATGGGGGAAAGGGTCGAATTCAGGCTAAAATTTTAACTGTTGTGTAGGTTATCTGTTGTATTCATGGCGAGAACTGTAAGTTCAAAGGTCATAAACTTCAAGCGCGTACCGCAAATATTTTCGGTCGTGTAAATTCGCCATTTAAGTCGCCCCAAAATTTTATTTCACAGAACGATAGAAGAAACCTTCCTCTTTCTATAGAATACCATCTTTACAGCGGAATCTATGTACCAGGTAGGGTATTTTGCCGTTGAAATTTGCAAAAATCGAGCTTACCGACAATGCTATTTAGGAGGGTAAATTTAAATTTTTTTAAAAAATTCAGGTTTGAATCTTTTCCAATTCTAATAACGGTACTTTGTAAAGGAAGGGTCATTGAATTGTCTTATATCAAAATAGTTTTGATATTTCTTTTAGTTTTCTTACACGAGTCGCAAATACGAAGCACATTTTTCAGTGGTTTTAGGGCTTCTCCGAGGGTGAAAATTAAAAAATCGCTTTACTTGAAAAATGTAAATCCAAACGAACTAAAAGTTGTATTTTCTTAATTAGTTTCTAGAGGGCTTTCTTGTGAAAAAGTTTGAGGGAATTCGATTTTTGCATTTTGCACACCTCTCCGTAGTATTTATAGAAAGTCACTGTTAAACAGCTGATTTTTACTGCCACGCTTTGCTGAAACTTTAACCGGAAGTGGCCAGGTTAGTCATCTTCTTGTAAGATTTTTCTTAGTAAAAATGCCTCAACCTTAGTATTTTTTTCTTGATATTACTAAACCAAGGGCTGAATTTGCAGGGATATTAAGACTTTTCGATATAAAACATGGGCATGGAAAATATAAGGTCTGAAAAACTGGCAATTTCCTGTTGCTTCCCATATGCTTCAAATAGGTCCAAGTTGACATAGCCACTGGCTAGCGAAATATTCCCATGAGTTGATTTGTTTACCCATAAAAGGCTAATAATAGGGCATTACAAAGATAGTTTTCTTTTTGTCTAAAATTAATTGTACGTTGCTGAAAGAGAGATTGAAAAGTGGCCAAAATTGCACTGAAAATCAGCCTCTGGGGACCCCTGAGGGGCTGATATCCAGAACTCGGCTAAAAACCGTTCATTGAAGCTGAAACTTTGGCATAGTCCACATAACAAGACTGTGTACCAATTTTAAGCGAAATCGGCCGACCCTCATTTCCAAGTCTGCCCCGGTCTCTCAGGCAGAAGCTCTTAAGAATGTATGTCAGAGAAAAACGGGTGGATGTGAAAAATGTCGGAAGAAGGGGGTCGGCCGATCTCCACCATATTTATGTTGCATGCAGGTCTTAGCCAACTAATAACCATGGTAACATTTTTTTGTCCATTGTCTTTATTGTTTCGGAGAACAGACCACCCCCCAAAAATATGCCCAGTGGCGTGACAGAAGTTGTGATTTTAGGTCAACATTAGCAGTGTGTATCTCTGTTGTTATTCAAGTAACAGACTTGATTTCACATCAACATCACAGTTGTCCATTGATAATTCAAATGGATACAAGGACAAATGCTTGCTATACATCGCTTAAGTTCTACATGCAAACTTAGGAGGCATACTTCGTGTCATTTTAAAAACTGGCAAAACTGGACATTTTCAAATTCTTGTTTCTCGAGGGTCCGGGAAGATACAAATATTCTACTTATCGCTAGTTACTCACCCCACATAGGTCAATGGTTTAAACCAGTGTTAAAATTGGTCCAGCGAATTTAAATTTTTCAACGGTTCCCTTTTTTACCGCTTTGTGGATTGTCACATTCCAAGGCAATTTCGATACAACTGTGACTTCAGTGCTGCTGGCAATCTCATTATCCGGATTTCGCCTAGGCGACTCCTCCAGCGGATAAAAACAACCAATAATGACGGTTTCTTGTGGTGTTACTCATGATTTCGATGTAAGTTATATCCATTTTACGCGAGTTTTAAGGACACATTCTGCTGGAGATTGCGTGACAGCAGTGGTTTTCAGTGTGGCCATCAAACCAAAGCGAAATTTCGGGTAAAATTTGCGTCGATACACAGATTGGTAAACTTTTCCTTGAATAGGTGTTCTTGGACCAAAAAAAGCTTTGAAAAAACCATAAGTGGGCTGAATGTGTCTTGCATCCGCTTGTATTCGTTGTATTGACCTCGCACAGTAGAAAGTAGAAAGCTTCTTTGGAGTCCGTGGGCTTCTTTGTTAATGTTCGGATACTTGAAAAAACGTTTGCTTGTAGTGATATATATTTAAAAAAAAAAAACAGTCAAACGTATTAAACCGACACAGTCACGGTGCTTGGTAGCCTGGCTTCTTAGTGAAAGTAAAAGAAAAGAAAGTGAAAGGTATGGACTAACGGAATACTGCTGGAATTTGCGCTGGAATACGAGAAACTAGATTCTTTTCAGCGAAGACTTAGAAAAATTTAAAGTATAGTCAGTGCATGAGAAATAATGAAAAAAGCAAATAACAAAAAATAAGCTACAGACGTTCCCATTGCGTAATAAGGACAGTAAGGTAAATGTGAATTTTGGGACAAATATCGACGGTTTTATTATTTTCTTTGATATACTCAGCGGTATTTACACTCAGCAGCCCCTTGGACTGTAAAGCTTATTCATGTGGGCAGTTAAACGTTCATACCAACTTTTTTTTCATTGATAAGCAAACCTGACGGCTATGCAGTGGTACACCTATATTCTCTCCCCATCCCTTAAGGGGCAAAAATTTTAAGGCTGAAAAAGCTTTGGCTTTGGCACTTTAATTAAGGTTTCGTTGTTGGTTTCGTTTGTTATCATGACGTAATGGCCCAAGGGGACGGAAAACTTTGTAGCCCCCCCCCCCCCCCCCCCCCTCCATCAGTCGGACTAACAACAGCAAAAAGGTACCTTCTGAACCTTTAAGTTAAACAAGACAAGTTCCTGTTAAAATTACGGTATCATATCAAACTTACGGTTAACATCTGCCTCTACAGATTTTCGTGACCTGTCACGCAGTCCGGGGTCAGTCAAAAAAACGCTAATTTTCGAACATTTTCTTCTTTTTCGAGTATTCCGGTTGAGTCGCTATATTTCTTACCTTTAGTTTAGAAAACTAATGTATATATGCTTTCTATACTACTGCATTTGAAGGCGATTATTAAAATATTTCCTCCGGAATTTTACGGCTTTTGGCTAGCGATTCACGTATTTCAAAGAGGCGTTCATGCCACATTCAAGCACTGGTTGAAGAGTCTGGGGATAGAACTTTAAGGCGCATGCTCAAAACTGGTCATTACCGCAAAATATGAAAAGGGGAATAAATTTGGCGCAATTTGATGTATAATACATGAGATTTGGATATTGTTTGGGTTCGGAAAATGGGACTCAAAGTTTACGGGCTGGTGATTTTGTCCTCGCTGGCCCTTCTCGCGGTGGCGGTAGATGCGTAAGACGATTTTGGCGAAGAAACAAGTGGTCCAAAACGCCCGGGAAAAGGGGATAACTTGCCTTGGTTTAGTAACGAAATAAACAAGTAAGTAAATGTCTTAACCAAAGTGGTTTAAATCCTCCTTGGAGTCGATTCAATAGACAATCTTGCCTCTTTCTTTCCTTGGCTTCCCTGCTTGTGCCAGTCCTTCATCAAACACATCCTGATCAATTCGAATTTCAACACGGGTTGTTGGATCATCCTTTTCGCCAGAATACAATTTTCTTTTTATTGCACGATACAGTTCTCCATGGACTAATTCCGTACGGCCCTCAAGAGAAGTACTAGAAGGAATACGAAGACATTCCATCCGCTGGAAAGGAGGTTTGCTATCCTCAGTATCGTATGGCTGCCACTCGTTGTACCGTTTGCTATATATTACATGTACATAGTGAATTTTCATTCGCTTTCCGATCTTTTCCACGTCTGTCACAACGACAGGATAAAGTTTATGATCAGTTTTTTTTTGGATGACATTTCAAACAAAACCTCGTCCGCATACCGTTTTAGCGCTGCAGATTCTCTCTTCGCTGTGGCCGACATGTTTATTTATTTTCTACCCAGTTAAACATTACTTTCCCAGCCTTGCCCAGTGAGATATTAATGCGCAAGCGCAGTAACGAAAACTTGTGTCCGCGCTATCCTGGACGCCAGTGGAAGCAAATGTTCACCTTAAAGGGCAATAAGTTTGATATGATTAAAGAAATATAAAACGCGTCGGCATTGTTGAATTATATAAGCACGCGGGAGTAGAACAGGAGAGAAAAAATCCAGGTGCTTATAAAACTTAACAATGCACGAGGAAAAGCTCTTTATTTCTGTCATAAATTGTAGCCTAAATGTTTTAAAATAATCGAGAAACTGCGTGCGTTGCGATTCGTCAGTTCGAGTTCATAGTGCTTTATAAATAAGACACACGCTGCTTAAGCCGGGCTGCACGTTGAATCGTTATTATAGAACATTTGTTGATCCGACAATGCTGGAGCGTTTAGCACCCATGTTTGTTCTACATCTTTTGTTGGCCCAGGGCCTTTTCCTTGTCTTGGGGGCGGGGCAAGAAAAGGCCCTGGCATCAGCTGGTGACGTGCCCACCTTACACCCTGAAATCCTGTGTAAAATAAATTAGCGAGTTTGGATAATCAAAAGTGCCAAAACCGAGATTGCGGAGAAACTGTCTATGCTTTTCGACTTGGATCTGCTTTTAAACGTTGAAACTTTGCGTCGTTTTGTTCAGTTAAAGCCACTTCAAGTAATGTTTTCATTATTGACTGAATGGCAAAGATATTGTTGCCGTTCTACGGCTCTAACTTCGGATAGAAGACACAATACACTAAACAAAAGAACGCCGCTAAACAAAACTATTGTCTCCATTGTTTTCCTCGTTCTTTTGTCCTTTTGTCTTCTATTGTTGTACGTCAGCTGTGTCTTCTACACGAAGTAAGAGCCCCGTTCGACCGACTGGCTTTGCAAATCTTTGCCTTTTCAGCGTCTACCGGATTTCTTGCCTGTCAAGGCGGACAATAATATTTTGTAAAATACACGAATTCTACGGTTCGTGACATTTATACATTTGCTGTTTTCTGTTCGGTCACTCGACCATTTTGTCGCTTCACTCGTGTTTATGAAGTTCTAAGGAGTAATTTTAAGTAGAGTTGAGCCGTTAGATCGTGCTATCGTAAATTTAGAGGCCGTCGTAGGTCTGCATGATTTCCGCTGTTATCTGCACGTCGCTTCGGCGAGTTTGACACCTCTGTAATTTGCCATATGTAAATGCATTGTTTAGGCTCATTTCTATTGAAAGTATTTGTTGCTTGAGGGAAAAATTTGACGCTTTAGTGAGTTTACCGTGAACATTTTGCTTACTTGCAATCTATATTGTGACGCCGGGCCCGGTGGTAACTAGAACTGTTTGCAAATACAGTACGTGTAGTTTCTTATCACGGATATAATATACGCCCTCGTGCGGTTTTCTTAGGAGACGCCGTAGCTTTACTTCGAGAAAGCTATACGCTGGTCTAGAGAAATTCTTATGTCTCTAGCAGCTATCTGGTCGAGCTTATGTTTCGGCTGGAGCTTGACATACAGGTTTATTCCTCCGTTGAGCGTTCTGACGCCACAGGATTCAAATGTAACTATTCACCCGCAAGTCTGTTGACTGTTTGTTCGGCCTAGTTCAAAAAAATTGCCATAGCACGCAACACTACTTACATTACCAATTAGAATACAGCCGTGGTGGGGCTCTGGGATCCAGGTTGCTAACAAAGGTCTAAACAACCCCCTTGATCTAGGCGTGAAGTCTACCTGATTATGTTATTATTTTTTGATATTTTTAAGCCCGGAAGAGAATGATTCTTAACTTCGCGTGTTACTCATTTAGATCTTCTTTCTCTCAAAATCCCATTTTTATCCACTAAGAGATACATACATTGTCCATCGCACGCTTTCTTTGGTCCGCGTGTTTCAATCTACAGGTCTTGCATATAGCTAAAATAGAAGGGAGAAACGTATAAAAATAATCACGTCTCTGACTTATTTGTGGTTCCTTCTTTGACTTCGGCTGGGATCAGTCTTACGCACCCATATCTCATGTTTCTAAACTTCTCCAAATCAATGTTTCAATTTTGTTCCCTACAAAGTATAGCTGTTAGCTCGAAACTGAAAGTAGCCTTTCCAGTTATTTGTGTTAACAGCCCAAAGTTGTTGTTGTTGTTGTTGTTGTTGTTGTTGTTGTTCTTCTTCTTCTTCTTCTTCTTCTTCTTCTTCTTCTTATTATTATTATTATTACGAGAAAAACATTATAATTTCATTTTCAAATAAATACATAGGACTCTAATTCATACTCACGAAAAGTTTGTTTGCAATCTGACAAATTATGACGCATGGAGAGCAGTCATACCGGGACCGAAACTGTCGCCAAAAATATCAAAATAAACAACAGGCTATACATGCGAACATAGTAAAAATATTATAATCATCCGAATTCATTCCCAAAATGTTAAATTTCGCTTTC
>JAHPZR010009930.1:20000-26145 GCA_019787425.1 Platygyra sinensis
GCTCGGCTAGTGTTAAGTGTGGATTGCACGGGAGAACTGAGTATCTGCTTTCGCAAGAACTCACCTTCTAATTACCCAAACGAGTGTCAGTTATTGGACTCGATGTACTGCTATCACATAAATCGTATGCATGTACTTCTACTGCTGTGAAGTTATTTTGAGCAGCTGTGAATGCAGTCAAACTGCTGAACTTAACTGTACTAGAGCTGTTTGTTAACGACATGACAATATTAACTGCGAGTATGGGGACATAAGTTGAACAATACCGGTCGAGGAAGCGAAGGATGCTTTATCACATGTTTAATGGGGATGGATTCTTACCATGTCTTAGCTAAATGTGTTTTGTGAAGTTTATATGAAATAATTCATATTTGTACTGCGGTTATAGATGAAAGTGAAGAGTGATCATCGCAGTAAATTTTCCAATTTAAGCAATTGGAAAGAAGAAGCCTGAAAAAATCAGGGCTTCAACGGGATTCGAACCCGTGACCTCCGCGATACCGGTGCGATGCTCTACCAACTGAGCTATGAAGCCACACGTTGGGAGCGAGGTCAATTTATTGAGTTCATATATGAACTCAATAAATTGAAGCCCTCAATAAATTGAAGCCCGTTGAAGCCCTGATTTTTTCAGGCTTCTTCTTTCCAATTGCTTAAATTGGAAAATTTACTGCGATGATCACTCTTCACTTTCATCTATAACCGCAGTACGAATATGAATTATTTCATATAAACTTCACATCACTTTACTGCACGGTAAGATATGAACTCAAAAAATTGACCTCGCTCCCAACGTGTGGCTTCATAGCTCAGTTGGTAGAGCATCGCACCGGTATCGCGGAGGTCACGGGTTCGAATCCCGTTGAAGCCCTGATTTTTTCAGGCTTCTTCTTTCCAATTGCTTAAATTGGAAAATTTACTGCGATGATCACTCTTCACTTTCCTAAATGTGTTTTGTTCGACAACATTGAAACAAATTCTGGACATGTAAAGAAATGATGACCTACATTTCGTCTATATCCTGTTGCTTGTGAGGGGAAGTGAACGACGTGGAGAACAATCCAGGCCCTCCAGTATTTAATAACACTAATCCAACAACCACTGTGTCTGCTGGCCACAACTCCAGGAACTGACCGAAGCACCCTTTGGTAAACTTGGCGCTGGTAAGCAGTGTACTTTTTTTTTTCTTATTATTATTCTTTATTGGATTCCTGCTCTTCTAGTAATAACATCAACTATTGCGTCACATATTGCTTAACGTACTTTACATTGGCATCCAGTCACTAGCGTTTACATTCTCTCTTGTATGACCTGATACTTTCCTGTAAGGCATTCTGCTACTGTGAGGAGCATTTTTTCGTAGCTAACAATCAAACTTTTCTATTCTGTATTTAAATAGAACTTTATCAACAAAGACAGAGAGGTGAATAGCTTGGTTGTGCATCTTACTAGTGTATATGTAGTACTTCATAAATAGGATCGTGTAATTAAATTTCTTTAGTATTTCTTTTTTGTAAGGGCCTGATATGATACCAAATAATTTCTCTTCAATTGTAGGTGCAAATTTTGAGTTGTTGGCAGCGTTAAACCAGTCAATTATGCTGTTTACGAAAATCTTTACAAATTGACAGTTAAGAAAAGTGTGCTCAATTGAATCTTTCTCACCACAGTAGAGACATTCATCGTCCGCCTTAATACCATATCGATGAAGCTCCTTTTTGGTAACTACAATCCTGTGAATTAATTTTAACTGGAATTCTTTCAATTTTGTCTCCTTACAGATGTTCTTTAGGGAGGTGAAAATTTTTTCCCAGGCATTCTCATCTAGTCTTGTTATGCTGTTCCATTTCATTGGACCAGTTTGGCTGACTGTGTGAATTTTCCGATTTAATAAGGAATAAAAGTCTCTAGTTTTTGCTTTTTGTAGTTGTATTTGTGTATAGGCGTCTAACGGAAACAAAAAGTTATTTCTTGTATCTAGTTTGCTTTCCGGTGGCTCTGTATTTCTTGCTTTGGTTACTAAATACTTTGGAATTGCACTGATGACTTGATAAAACTGAAGAAAATTTGTATTGCAGTCATATTTGTTGCTAAATTCCTGGAAAGACAGTAACTGACCGTTGCTGTTCAGCAGGTCCTGGATAGACATAATATTACGGTCAAACCATTCCTTTATAGAAACAGGTTTTCCTCCGACAAGAATTTCTCTGTTATTAAATAGGACCATATCTTGCATTCCGTCGTAGGAGTAGAGATTGTTTAACTCATCGAAGAAAGTAAGCATATTTTTGTAAAACAAGGGCAAACCGTCTACATATTTTACATCATAATTGCATCTTAATAGAAAGTTCAAACCTCCAAATTTTCTAAGGTAATAATCTGGAATCGTTTTCCAGTTTCTTATTTCTGGGGTCAAGAGTCTTGGGATCCAAGCTAGCCTCAGAGCTTTAATCATAGTTTCAACGTTTGTCATACATATGCCACCTTTTCCTCGATCTTGACAAAGTCCGGCTCTTTTGATTTTGTCTCTTTTATTTTTCCAGAGGAAGTTAAAAAGTTTTGTCTTTATTATCGGAGTTATTTCTTGAGGAACAGTAAGGTTTGAAGCTGAATAAACGAGTTGTGATAGACCCAAGGATTTTATTGTCAGTACTCTGCCAAATAGCGTGAGGTCACGTGCCCTCCACATGTCGAGATTGGTTTGCAATTTCTGTAGCTTAAGGTTGAAATTCATTTGCTTATTTCCATTTTCATCGTAAGAGACATAAATACCTAAGATTTTAACCGGACTATGCAACCATTTTAATTGTAAAGGGTTGCTTTTGTTTTTTTCCCATCTTCCCAGCCAGATCGCTTTTGTTTTTCTGCGGTTCAATTTTAAGCCTGCCATATTACCAAAATTTTCAACTATTTCCAAGATTTTTTTGACAGAGGCCAAGTCGGCACAGAAGAGGTTTGTATCGACTGCGTATTGACTTAATTTTAGCTCTTTCCCTAATATTTTAATTCCCTTGAAGCCGGGTTCTTGGCGAACCTTGTTAGCTATTATCTCTGCTGAAAGAATGAACAGGTACGGTGATAAGGGGCATCCCTGACGGACACCTCTAGACGGTCTGAACCATTTTGTTAGAAAACCATTATTTAATGCAGCGCTCTCTATGTTTGTGTAAAAAGTGCAAACCCATTTTTTAATGCTCGTTCCAAAATTGAAGGTGTCTAATGTTCTCATTATAAAAGACCATTCTAAGGAGTCAAATGCTTTCCGGAAGTCCAGAGATACCAAAATACCCGGGATGTCATGTGCCTTAGTATATTCCATAGCATCGATTATAAGTCGGATATTTTCACCTATATAACGACCTTTAATGAAACCTGTTTGGTCGTGGTTAATTAATTTTGGCAGTGATGCTTCTAATCTTTTTGCGATTGCTTTGGTTGCGATCTTACAGTCAACATTAAGAAGTGTAATTGGTCACCAGTTGGATAAGTCCAACAAAGAGCCGTCCTCTTTTGGTATTAGAGTAATGACTCCTCTTCTTTGAGAGATGGTAAGCTCATTTGCCTCGTAAGCCTCGTTGAAACTAGCGATAAGATCATGTCCAAGAGGTTCGAAAAAAAACTTGTAAAACTCTACTGTGAAACCATCCTCACCCGGAGACTTGTCATTTTGAAATGTCTCTAAAACCTTTTTACATTCTTCGTACGTTAGAAGACCTTCCATATTATCTCGCTCTTCATCCAAGAGCCTGGGGAGAGACAAATCCTGAATATATTCATCATAATCTTCCTGTGTTGTGCTGTCTGGTGACAAATATAAGTTGCTAAAGTAATTCTCAATAGCGTCTAAGATCTGCGTTTCGCTTTTAATAACTGTTTCATCTTCCATTCGAAGTTCCGTTATAGTCTTTTTGATGTAATTTCTTTTCTCGAGGTAAAGAAATATTTTGTGGGACGTTCGCCCATTTCAATCCATCTACATTTTGATCTAAATATTGCTGCCATTCCCTTCTTGTCATATATAGACTGAAGTTCTGTTTTGAGGTTATCAAATTCTTTTAAGACCAAATCGATTTCAGAGGAGTAAAAATTGTTACAAATAATGTCGTCCAACACATCAAGTTGGCGCCTAATTTCCATCTCTCTACGATATGTTGATTTCGCTTTGCTTTTGCTAAAAGAAATAGTTGCTGCTCTAATTTCCATCCTAAGCATTTCCCAAAAGAGCCGTTTGCTTACTGAATCAGAGTAATAAACACAAGTGTAAGCGTATGTTTCGTGGATTTTGTTGACGTATTCTTCATCATTCAAAAGAGAGTTGTTAAACTTCCAAAGACTGGGCCCCCTGGGTGTTGGATTGGACCACGACAATGAAATGTAAATTGCTTTGTGATCAGGTGCTACAGAAGAATAAATGTCACATTTCTTTCCATATTGTTCTAGGTGTTTAGCAACCAAGAAAAAATCGATTCTTGATTTCACTTTCAGAGTTTTTGATTCGTGTGAATATTTACGCAGCTTTGGATGTTAAACTCTTTGAATATCTATAAGATCAAGAATATCCATTGTGGTTAAGACAAGATTTCTATAGTTTGTTGCTCTCCAGGGTTTGCCACCTATTTTATCACTCTTTGAGAGGGTACAGTTCCAGTCGCCACCTATTATCAGTGTAGTCAGTTCTGCTTTGTCTATAAGACAATTGTTTAGTTCTTGTAAGAATTGTAGTTGTTCAGTTTGATTGTTGGGTGCGTAGATGTTACAAAGCGATAACTTTAAAGAATTAATAACGATAGTAATTAACACAATTCTTCCCAGCTTGTCAGTGAAAATGAATTCGACCTTTTCTCGCACTGAAGGATGGATTAGAATACAAACACCTTTGCTGTGCCTTGTGCCATGGGAAAAGAATATTTCACCTCCCCATTCGTTTCTCCAAATATTTTCATCATTCAGATTGGAATATGTTTCTTGCAAAAAGCAGAATTTAGATTTTTGACCTTTAAGATACGAAAAAATGCTCCTTCTTTTACTCTGTTCCCTAATTCCCCTAACATTAAGCGATATTATATCATATGTTAATTTCTTTCGCATGCAGGAAACTTACAACAAATCAATAAAAGTAAATAAATCCAACAACTAAGCAACAGTACAAAAAATAAAACAAACAAATAAAAACAGTTAGAGAGATTTCCTGCCTCGAACTTCAGACTGATTCTTGTCCCCGGACACAGATAGGATAATATAACGTTTAAATGACTACCTTAAAGATTTTCCAGGTCATTTTTTTGTACACTCTGATCGGTCGGCCATCTGGAGAAGTTTTGATGAATATTTTCCCGTCCATAGACCACACACTTACCAAAAGACCATCTTTACGTTTTTGGTTGGCTTGCTTTAGGAGCTCTCGCCTGTACGAGGTGAGGTTTTCATTCAGATAAATTCTTTCTGATGCCACCCGAGTTACTGTGGTTGAGAAAGGAAATATATCCGATACCCGGACATTTTTCAGTTTGGTTCTTGCTTTGTATAAGCGTGACTTCACCTTGTGATTCTGGAATTTTACAATAATTGGCTTCACTCCTTTTCTGTTGAGTTTGTGCGAGATTTCAATATCCTCGGCGTTAACATCGACGTTTACAGCCCCTGCTAGCTTTAAGACAACCTCCTCCGTTGAAGTGTAAGCAGATTCAGGGATTCCATGGATTTCCAGCGAGTTTTTCCTTGTGTACTGTTCCAATTCGTCCTGAAGATCAAAGAGTTCTGCAATCTCCTCTTCTTGGTCGCTAATTTTTTTCCTAGCGGCCACCAACTTCGTTTCCAAGTCATCCTGTTGTTTCATCGCTTTAGCTAGCGTAGTCTTGACTGCGGTTAATTCGGTCTTCTGCTGATGGAATGCATTCTGCAGTTCTGCCACCTCGTTTGTCAGTTTGGAATTCTGGCGAAGAATGTCCGAAATCGTAATTTCAATGTCGACAAGCATTTCTTTTTATTCTGAGAGACTAGTCTCTTCGGTGTTGGTACTTGGCTGAGCTACTTCTTTGTTGTCACCATTTGGTGCTTCTTTACCGTTAGCTGAGCAAACCTCTTCTTCATCCGCCATGTTTGCGCATTTGAAAGTTTGTTGTTCTTCTTCCACTGAGCCGCGCTC
>JAHPZR010009931.1:7500-12500 GCA_019787425.1 Platygyra sinensis
TTAATAATTAATTCATGTAAATTTAAACAAATAAAAAATTTAAATATCTACAAACCCACTTCTTGCTTGACCGGCAGTCAACATGTTCTGAAGCGAAAAGCATCTAATTTATATGCAACAAAGTCAAGTTCATGTCTTGGGTGTTAAAATTCAGGAACAGTAATGAGTGGCATGCTCTGGCCATGCGGTCATATACTATTTTTAGCAGTCACTGTCTGTTGTATTGTTACCAATCATGGGATTACAGTAATGTGTAAAAGTTACATTGTAAATGAATAGACAAATATAGATGCTCATAGACCATGGGTGAGTTTTCAGTGAGTTAATATTGTATGTCCTTCAGGGGTTTCATTGAGTTTTTGTGCAGGAGGTTAGTGGGGTTTTTCAGCCAGGCATTTTTAGTTTTCCTCATGAAAGAAAGTAAGAAGAGAAGATGAAAACAACCAGGCAAATTGATGGCTAAGTCTCGTTCACAGCCGGTCAATTTGCCCAGTGCCTGGCCCTTAATGAACCCCCTGGGCTTTTGTAATGCCCTGGTAAAAACAAAGTCCATCATTAGTATTATGTATATATCATACTTAGTCTAGCAAAACTAAGTTGAGGTATCACAGTTGTTGGTCAATTCAGACATAATTTGCACATACAGTAGCCATGTTATCGTGTGGACAGTGGCAGATATAGGGGAGGGGTACGTAGGGGCACCCCTCTTATTTTGGGTGAAAAAAGAAGAAATCACAGAAGGAGGAAAAGCTAGCAGGGCAAGCAAAACAAACCCACCCCTCTTGCCCTCTTAGCTCAAGGTGTGGATCTACCACTGGTGGAATTTGTCATCCTTCAAATAAAATACACTGATTCTATAGTTTGTTTTTCCTGAATTAGAAATGGCTTCCCATGTACAATGTAGTACATATTAATTATATTAAAAAACGTATTAATTTTATTCTTGAAGTGCCTTCATGGCTGTGGTATTTGAGTGGAGGGACAGATGCTGTTGTGAGATGGTTCTTATCAATGTAAACAAAAGGGCACGAAATTGCGCCTAATACAGTCGCCAATGCGACTAAAATTATCGTGCTGGCGACCAAGATTCTAAAGTTAGTTGCCAAGTTGGCGACCAGAACTCCTTGGGTTTTGTATATCTTACCTTAATGTTTTTTGCAACTAAATAAAGCTTTAAAGTAGATGAATCGGCGCGAACGACGAGGTCTGTTAAGGACGGTGCCTACTAAATACAAAGGTTTTTGCGCCAAGTTATGACCACGTGGAAAAAGTAGATCTTTGCAAGGGCTATTGGAATCCACAAAGAAAAATAGGGGTAGCCACGCATTTTTTCGAGATAATTAGCCTTGAATCCCAACAAAAATGCTGACATCAGCATTTTTCTGAAAAAAAGCGGGAAACGATATTTCATCACAGATTTCCTTAGAATTCGCCTTTACATACAGAAAGGCAAACACATCTATAAAGATCTTTAAACTACATGGCAAATGGTAACATTAGGGAACTGGTCAAAACTACTATACTCGAACAGGACCCACTTTTCGGGTAGGAAGGGGGGTTCTCAAAGACACCACCTATCTTCGAACTTTACCAACAACATTTTATTGGCTTTTAAATTTAAGTTGACACAGGGATATTCAGCTAGCAAGAGTCGGCATTACTAGACAAACAAGAAAAGAGAGGTTTGAATCTCACTGTAATTTTTTACTGCTTGATAGAGTGGTGGCTACGCAATAAAGACACCATCTTTTGACCTTAAGCAAGGGGGGTGCAGGCAGACACCACCAACTATTTTGTGGTTTGGTGGGTCCTGTTCGAGTGTAATAGTTTTGACCACTTCCCTAAAATCATTTTTGTTTCGTTTTTAGTAACAAAATCGTTGCAAAATCGCCTTTAACGTCTCTGACAGCCTTCCTCTGGTTCAGCTAAAATACAGTCTAAATACCTTTTGCTCACGACCAGAAACTAATCACATGTTGAATAGGCTTGCCGCTTCCATTTCGCAACTAAAAATGTAGGGGTAACCACGCGTTTTTTAAAGTTATTGATTTTTTTTGAAAACTTTTACGGTGCCCGTTACATTTTTTCCTGTCACCTCCCCAGTAAGTAAGACATTTGCGTGTCTGCGCGCGCACTACGCCATCTGCAGGTACATGTTTGCAGTTGGATTTCAGTGTAATTTTCGAAAGATAACAGCTAGATTTTCAGCTGGAAGACGTTAACAGTGAGTGGCTAGCGATATGCTGCTATTCTGGTCTCCCTGGTCTAAGTACACGTTCATTAAAATTGATTTGGTCACCGTAGGAAAATTTTGCCTTGATTTTAGTCGTGTGCTTGGTGGCGTAGTTGATTGCGTCAATGTCAACCACAACGCGCGCGCGCTTGAACCATGGCTTGCGAGATGCGCAGAACGTGTGCGCACTAACAAAAGTAGGCACCGTCCTTAAGCAAAATCGTCACGAATGCTACGAACCAAACATGTCAACATCCGCCATCTTGGATTTTCCAAATTTTACGTTGTATATTATTATTAGTACAACGCATATTGCGGGCTCACAACATTCTGTACTTTTCCAACGGTGGCGACACCTTCCACGTGCTCTCATTTGGCTTGATTTAAATCTAAAATGAGCAGTGACAGTGATCGGGAAGAGTTATTTTTAAAAATACTGACTGCGTGTAAAACCGTGACCAAGGACAACATTTTAGAATTCTCGCGGGGTTTGGAAAAAAAATACGTCAAAAAAATCATGCTGTATAATGCGTTTTTCAACTATCTTTTTTTTTAATGGCTCCTAACTTTTGGCCTTGGTGACCACTTTAGAAAATTTAGGAGCCAGATGGCTCCTTGCCAAAAAAGTTAATTTCGTGCCCTGTGTATGGTAACATATCTCCTCATTTAAATGTAAGTTGCAGTACTTTGAATTTTATGTAAGATCTCTCTTGTATCAGCAGAGTCCTTTTTCTTGCTGCCTTAAAAATTGACCTCATAGGCTTGTAGCTCAGAGGTTGGGGATTCCTGCATGTGTTCCCTCTCCTAATTCACTTCTCCCTCCCCTAGGGAGCCTATGTGGAGGAGAGAGATAAGATCTTTACTGCATGATTTTTAGGATAAGGATAATCCTGAAAACATTGCATTCTTAAAGTGACTGACACTGTTATAAGATTTTCAGCAGATGTCATGAATTGTCATCACCCTGCCCAGACTGTCAAAATGTTGGTCATCATCAACAGGCTATTTTTAAGGACTTTCCGTACGTGAATGATCACTATTATACCCCTCCCCCTCATCTTCTTGGGTATCTCTGACACCTCCAACAGTAGTGTAGTCCCCAAGCAGGGCAGGAAGAAAATTGAATTCCAGTTGCCTAGTGGGCCAGTACTTTTTAATTTTTCAGTTGCCCCCACAAAAACATTACTTGCCCAATAAATGAGCAACGTTCATGCCTTATCAACTAACGAGACTTTTGAATGAGGTGCTTAGCGGACCACCAAACTTCCATTTTCACTTGTTGTTGGAAGAGCTAAAAATTATTTACCCTGGTTAATCACACCTGGGTCTTTTCCTGCCCTTCAGGTAGGAATGATGAGTGTTATTTTACTGTTAGTAACTGTTATTCAGCTGGTTATTACATTACATTGTTCTGCACTGAGCATTATATTCTTCTACTAAAATCTTTGTTTATGAACTAATAATTCTGCTCTTTTTTTGTAGTTGTCTAGAGAAGAGATGATCAATGTCTTCTCTGTTTTGTCATCTTGGTAAATATAAAATCATGTAATCAATATTTAATTAATAAAAAAAACCCTTCTTTTAAGACATGTCAGTAGTTAAATTGTAATATTATTATTAATACAATAAACTACAGTACAGTGTAGTTGTTCAATTTAAACCTCAGGATGTTTTGAGGGATGGGTCCCTACATTATGTACTGTTCTAGGAGTTCCATTCAACGTTTTCAGCTTCGGGCTGACTGGTTTTCACAAGTAGACAAAACTATTACTGTAGAACTGAACTTCTTTATAAGAAAAAAACTTCTCGCAGATGTTTACATGTAAACCAGGTGGGAAAAATCACCCTCACAGCCAGTCATTTTTCTTGGTGCCAGAAACCCTTGGTGTTCAGTAGTTGGACAGGTGTAAATTATACTTTTTGTGACAAATAAAGGGCCATATATGCATCTAAACCATGTACTTCATGTAAACTACACTGAAGTTCCCTAACACCAATCATCTGTACCTGGCACTGATCTCTTGTCCCTCATAATGATGGTTTGCATGAAGTACTACATGAAGTACATTGTGAGAATACTTGGATGTAATATGTCAAATACGAGAGACAGTGTTTCATCGGGATATCCAAACACAGAGAAGAGAGTTGAAAATACGACGCACAGCAGAGTATTTTGATGAAATTCGAGGTGTTTGGATAGCCGATGAAACACTGTCTTGAGTGTTTGATATATCTTCTCAACCGAAACAAAAACGAAGGAGTAAACAGAGAAGTAAAATCGTCAAAATCTATGTTAACCCATTGACGCCTGGATGAAATTGCGCGCGACCCACCCCTGATTCCCTGGCGTTTTTTGGAATTTTTCAGAGCGAGCGAAAGCACAAAAATAAACTATATGCGCAGTAAACACAGACACAAGATCAGGTTTCAAGCTGTCGTTTATTCAAAGTCGAATAAATGAAGGGCCAAAATATTAAAAAAGATTAGCAAAAAGACCTCAACTTGTTGTGTAAAACTGATAAGAAAGCAAGAAATTATATCATTTCTTCACCGCGCGACAAAATGTCCAACAAAAGCCGAGAAAATTGAATATGAAGAAAGGAATTAATTTTTAACTTTAGAGGACAAAACGAAACCAAATACAACAGAATTTCCTTTCTTGTACTATTTGGGTTGACATTTGAGAAAACAACAGAAAATAAAAGCGAAAAAACTCTTAAAAAAATCAATCTGAAAACAAGAAATCGAATAATTTGTTCGCCGCACG
>JAHPZR010009933.1:0-2500 GCA_019787425.1 Platygyra sinensis
CCGGCACATACAACAAACGGCGAATCATAATGCCCAAAACGGTGAAGAAACTAGACTCAAAGCTCCAAAAACAGCAGCAAGGCTGACCTAAATTTTCAAACCCCGCAAGAAAATACAACAAAGATGAAAATCTGGAAAATTACGACAGCGAAGTTCAAATGCACGCGCGAGCACATTCTGGGCCATGATTGGCTAATTAAAATCACCTGAGATTAAGCGCGCGGACAAAACTGAGAGGTGAGTTCAGAGTTCGTAAAGTTTAAAACATCCTCCATGCAATTTTTTTCATGTTTATATTATTAATAAGTAATCATACGGTTTTTCTCGTTCAATTTGGAATTAATTTGCACTTGTGAGTTTTTCAAAAGCGAAATTGCACTCGCCGAAGCGGCTCGTGCAATTTCAGCTTTTGAAAAACTCACGCGTGCAAATTAATTCCAAATTGAACTCGAAACCGTATGATTACCTATACAAATTGCACGACCCGAGGTTCAATTACCACTTTATTAAATGCATTTTGAAACCGCGCAATTTTATGGCCTTAAATTTTAGATTTTGGTGTATTGTTCCGAGCTGGTTTGTTAGAAATAGCGGAACCGGAAACGCTTTTATTTTAATAGTATGCAAATCGTGTGATGTGACGAAAACTCACTCAAGCATAACAAACAAACAAGCAGTTCTGAAGTGAACGAGAACAGTCTCTTTCATGCATCAAAGTTCGACTCTCTTCGCCTAAATCAATGATGGAAGACCTTCCTTTCTTCTGTGGTTGAGGCTGAGACTTCTCGTTGTCTTTGGAGAAGGAATTTGAGGGTACAGCTGGTGTAATTCTGCGATGGATTTCTTTTGAGTTGTGAAACTCCTTCGACTGCACGATGCCCAGCTGTAGATAGTTCGATCAATGGCACTGTGGATACCGTTCAATGGTACTCTGCATGATTTTAGGGATTCCAGCTTGTTAGTATCTCTGTTTCTTTTGTGACCTCGGCGTAGAACTTTATACTCAGGACCTTGTCAAGTTCGTGCGGCGCCGTTTGTTTCAAGATATATTTTTCAAGATGGCGGGATCGCGACTGGCACCAGCTTCGGAGGACTTTCGTTCATTCACTGTTTTGTGAAGCGGGTCGAAAGACTACGTATATTTATTCACAGGGACAGAGTTGAGCTCTTGAATTGCTTCGTTTGCAACTACCGGGAACCTGGAAACATGTACCTTGATGGCTATGAATTTGTTGTTGTGTGGTTTTCGTTTGTTTATGTTTTGCTGGACTGACACGGCATAAGGATCTTGAGCTGATGCTGAAGTAAAAACGCCGAAATATCCGTCTAAATGGACACTGAATGTTGGAAACTTCTTGTGAAGAAGGTCTTCAGCCTGAAGGAGCCCATTGCCATCATTCAGAAACTGTAATTAATTATATTCATCAATTCTTTTGAAAAAGAAAAGACAGCAACAAAGTTTTGGCAATACCGATAACCTGTAGTAGCAAAATTCACAACACAGTGGCTTTGTCTTTCATTTTCCTAAAATTTTATTGGTTATGTTAAACTAACCTTGAAATCTGATTGGTTTTTTGTTTTACTGTCCCATTCTCATTGGCTGAGAAAAAGATGCGATTTAGAGCAAAAAAATAGTGCGATTCGTGAATAAATCGCACCCCGGAGAGCCAATCAGATTGCAAGGATAACCAGTGATTTCAAAATGGATTTAATAAGGAATAAATTGCACCAATTTGAGCGAATCAGATTACAGGGACCACCAGTGATTTCAAAATGGATTTAATAAATGTTTGAGAACATATTAAAAGCTTAGCTGAAAATATGTGAAAACAGCAGAAATAATCAGAAAAGTTACGATGACGCTTGTAATCAAAACTCGAATAAAGATTTCGATTGAGTTAAAACTCCTTGTCTATTTTATTTTCGCAGCGAAAGAAAGAAGAAACACACATGATGTTAGTAGTCTTTTGGCGAACGTTAGTGAAAATTGTTGTAGTATCTCAGCACAAAAGACGACGAAACAAATCTTTTTCACGATTTTGCTTGACAAACTGAAAACACCGACTTGAAAGTGCACGCGCTGCACTATGCAAATGAACTACTCGTACGCGTCAGACAAAAACTTTTGCAAACTAGCTTAACGAGCAGAAACAACAAGAAACTATCAAAAACAGGTTTTGGTTATGATTAAGCATTGTTTGGCAAGCTCACAAATTAACAGCTCGATACCGGAGTAAACAGTGTTCTTACAGAACTCCATAGAACAAACACAAAAGTTTACGCGTACAACTAGCGGGCGAGCGGATTTTATTCATTCACATCGCGAAATTAAAGAAATTCTCGACCTTGAAAAACACACCTTTTCCATTAAATCAGAGCATAAGCGTACATAGAAGAGCCCTGCTTCTTCTTCTCTGCCTTATTCCCTGCCATTACTGTGAAAAGTCGGCAAGAGGATCTCGCAACTCTCACAATTTCATCACACAACGTGACAACATCC
>JAHPZR010009933.1:7500-11259 GCA_019787425.1 Platygyra sinensis
TACTTTTTTTCTAGGTACACTATAAGTCTCGTGGTGTTAATAGCACAAAGGAACTGCTAACCCGTCTCTACACTAAGTGATGCACCCTTGAGATTTAATTCTTCTCGGAACCGCAATCTGGAAATCACCACATCACAATCCCAGAAGTTTACAAGTCTCTGGCATGCGCAGAAATCTCGCGCTGTGTTTTCAAGAAACTTCACAGGGAATTTCCTCAACGTGCGCTCGACGTGCTGTTTATTGAATCACGCGTACTAACATTATAATATTTCAACTGATGAAGCCTTAAGCACCAGTCGAAACGTCTTGAACGAGAAGTTAAAAAACTAGTCAGTGTAAAACCGTCATCTTACATTTTTTTGCCCCTGACTACCACTACTCTATTTTAAAGATATAATTCCCGTTGTTTAAATACTTTATTAAATCCATTTTGAAATCACTGGTGGTCCCTGTAATCCGATTGGCTCAAATTGGTGCAATTTATTCCCAAATTGCTCCATTTTTTGCTCTAAATCACATCATTTTTCCAGCCAATGAGGAAGTTACACTTCAAACTTGCGGGATGTCGCGGCGCTTTCGTGAGCGCTTGCGCTACACTGTAGAACTTTCCAGTAACCAAAAATAGCGCGCGCGTACAACTTAATTTAAGGTCGTGCGCTGCTCTATTGCATATTTTGATATAAAAGCGTTTCCGGTTCTGCTTTTTATTTAAAAACCAGCTCAGTACTGCATCAATAAAATATTTGAATCGACCAAGTCCTGTATTTGGGCGATTTCAAAATGGATGTAAGAACACTTGCGGGCTGTCGCGGCGCTCTCGTGAGCGCTTGCGATACAGTAGAACTTTCTAGTAACCAAAAATAGCGCGCGCGCGCAACTTGAATTAAGGTCGCGCGCTGCTCTATTGCGTATTGAAGTAAAAGCGTTACCGGTTCCGCTTTTTATTTAAAAACCGCCTCAGTTCTGCATCAATAAAATATTTGAATTGGCCAAGTCCTGTATTTGGGCGATTTCAAAATGGATGTAATAAAGTGGTAATTGAACTGAGTGGAGTGCAATTTTGGTCTGAAATCATACTTGTGATTTCAAATCGAACTCGCGCTGCGCGCTCGTTCGATTTTGAAATCACGCGTATGATTTCAGACCAAATTTGCACTCCACTCAGTCAATTACCATTATATATAACAGGGGTTATTCCCACGAACCTCCGGCACTTGTCTCCCCTGTGGCAAATGCAAAAGAGGGGCCCAAACCTTGATGTAAGCTCTCCTTGGGTAATTTCAATGGGGATTTTTTTTCCCAAGGGTAACTTCTCCGTGTTTCCTGATCTTAAACCTCCATACCTTCCTGTTTTTCCTCTCCAGTGGAATATGGTTGGTGAACACATGGCACCAAGCGGGCTCTGTTTTGGAAACCAAAGCAGAATGTGTTTGATGACTTTCAGTACGCGGCGATCTACCTTTACTCAACCGGAAATCTACGTCACCACAAAAGTATGTTACATGTACTTCACATAAACGATGAGGCAGAGCGCAGTACACGCATCTACCTGTTTCGATTGGCCTTTTAAAGAATGTGTATCTTTTTCTTGTCTGATTACTATTCTCCATACCATAAAACTTTCCTGCAAAGAAACTCTGTGTCTCAAACCACTTTCCTGAGAAATTACTTTTCCCCCCTCGGCGCACTCCAAGCCCTCGATATATCCGACGCCATTTTTGAGGACGCATGATAACTTAAAACGCATTGGCACCACTATCCTCCACTTCGTCCAATCATTTAATGTCTACAAAAATGGTGGTGGGAAGGGGTGTATAATGTTTTCAGTGTTGAGAATATGGCGGTACTTGAAAGCATCTCTCGAACCAGAGTTGTTAAGTTCCTATTTTCGTTTTTTGGACAGGATAACAATCTGCGGGGGATCTTAATGGCGGGCCTTTTGGTGGGTGCTTGCATCAACCAAGATCCAGATCTGTTGGGCTGTGCCGTCTCACAAGTACCGTAAGTTGGATGCGGGACCAAGAGTGGTAGCTTTACCTTTTTGTTACATTTGTAGCTCTACAGCTCTGATGCATATCAGGACGTGCGTAGACAAGCCATGGCTCGTATTGACAAGACGTAGTCCATGTCCAAATACCCATGCCCGACACCAACGAGACTACTATGCCACTAAGTGGCGTCCAAAGGAAAAGGTTGCGATAAGGTACATGTATTTTACCGTGTCCAACATCCTAGTGACGCATAATATCATGGCCATATCAGGTCAGTGACTTGATAACAAAGGATATCTAGAACCGTTGGATACGACTTCTGTTTGGCTAATTGCCGAGTTTTTTAATTGCGAATTTGGTTACTGTAGCCCCACTCGTTAGCACGATCTAATGTGATAGTATTTGGATTCGTTCAACACAGAGTTATGGACATGTTGAAGTTTTCATCCAAATTTTGCCCATCGGCCATGCGTGGTGAGTACCTTTCGTTTCTTGGTGGCAGGGTGGTTTACGTCTCTTTTCCCAACCGGCGCCTGGCAAATGTGGAGTCTCCTCAGTACGCCTTTGAATAAAATATGCGCACGCTAATCTCTCAAACCTCATTCGACAGATTGACGCAGTTTTTTTGCTACCGTCAATCAAATGTTTTGAGCGGCCTACCTCTCAGATTCCGACTATTGCCGAGACACTTAATTTTTCGGTGTCTGAGCTGTGCTCACACGATTTTGATTACCGCGCCCTCGGCAGTAGTCGAAAAGCTGTGGAGGAGCCGCCGATCATTTCTTTCACTGGTAACAAAATGTGCATTTGGTCGTAGAGTCCCGTATAGCATTTGTGTTAGAGTCAGCTATGTTATTGAAAGGCCCAGTAAAGAAAACGGGTTACTCGATGTACCGGAGTTTGTAGGCCAAAAGACACATATATGATCCCCTAAGATATATTTACAGTCATGGACAAAAGTCTTGGGACAAATTTGCACTTTTGGCGCTTTTTGAGGCACCCACCAGACGCGGATACGAACTTCACCCGCCTAGCCTCGTTCCCCCACCCCACCCCACCCCGACCCCACATACAATGTTGAAAACTCAGTACTACCTGCAATTTCTTCTGATGTTCACCAGTTGCATTGGGTGGAGAGGGGGGACAGTAACGCCGTGTTTAAGGATAGCGTGGCAGTGCTCGTTTTCAAACTCTAGTAGTCAAACACATCGTGTACAATTCGTTAAATTACATAGTAGGTCGCTCCGAAGGACATGTCCCATAAACGAAATTGTGCGGACATGTCTTCCACCAAAGTCCCGTAGCAGCCTAAAATGGAATTCTAGTGTAGAGACTAGACGACTTCATGGTTACGGAATTCTCCTTCTTATTTTCATTTTTGGCAATTATTCGATACTTTTTTTTTCCTTCAGGGACAACAGATTATGGATCACCTGATAAGAAGGAGGATGTTGACTGGCTAATCAAGTGAGTTATTTTTTTTGTTTTCAAAATGACTTTTTTAATTTCCTCAGGTTGCATTTGCTTCTTTGTGATATAAATTCACGCTTACCACTGGACGGGGGGGGAGGGGGGAGGTGGGGCGCGCTCGCGAGAGTTCGGCGGTATAGGGGCACGCGGTGAGCGGCGGAAGGCGAGGAGGGAAAAGGAAGGGAGAGGAAAAGGAGGGGGAAAGGAGGAGGAGAAGAAGGAGAAGGGTGGAAAGAGGAGCGAGGGAGAGGGAGAAGGGAGAGGGGATAGGGGAGAGAGGAGAAGGGAGGAGGAGGGG
>JAHPZR010009935.1:0-32500 GCA_019787425.1 Platygyra sinensis
TATCTGCCCCCTGGCGAGGTTTTGGGAGCCAGGGGGTGAAAAAAAAATCTGCCACAGAACCCCCATTATATATGTGTGTTAAACAGTTCTTCAATATCAGTATTACTATTTTCATACGCCTCACAAGGTCGATGGAGGAGGATTTTTCTCACAAATAACAACTTTGAAAACTGTTCCGTCGGATGAGAAATCAAATTGCTGCACAAGCGCAGAAGGGTGTCAAATGCCCTTTAAGTCAACGCAGAGTCTGGTCATTACAAGTTGCTGTTTTGCAGAGGACGGCAAAGAAATGTACAAAGTGTTATAACGCACGTGCACAGCCATTGTTCTGCTCATTAAGCGGCATGCACACGGCAAATTAAGGTTGGCAAAGTCAAGTTGATGTGTGTGAACGGCACAAAAACAGTTAGCAAACAAATTGGCAAACTGTTGGCGACAAATAGAACCTGCCTCTATTCTCGCCAACTTATTTTTACCAACTTTTCGTGTTTGTAAACTCGTATCTGACGTGTGAACGGTTGACCAACATGAGTTGGTAATTGTCAACCAATCAAAACGAGCTTTATTCACGTGATGTCTTTGCGCGACGCTTCACTTGCAATAGCCCACTTCACGGTTAATTTTTCTCATTTGCATTACAATGTAATCCAACGTGGATGCGAGGCAATTTCGGGCTAAAACTGCAAAATAGCCCGAAATTGCCTCACATACATGCTAGAATTCATTGTAATGCAAATGAAAAAAGCTAACCGTGAAAAGGGCTATAACGTTGTCATAGAAAAAAGCAAAAAGCAAAAAGCCAAATCGGAATTAATTGGGGAAATTTAAATTTCCATTGTTCTCAGATACTGTACATGAATAAAAATATAATGTAAATGAATGACATGAATAAAAAAGTGTACTTTTCAGTCATATACAGTATCTAAGAACAATAGAAATTCAAATTTCCCTAGTTAATTCCTATTTGGCTTTTGGCTTTTTGCTTTTTTCTGTGACAACGTTATTGCAATTAGGTGTAAACACATTTACCGAAGCGGTTCACAATTTGTCCGTCTGTTCGGGACGTTTCATCTACAGCAAAGATATCAGTGACGTAACCTATTGTATGTTATTAATATGCCAACCAGAGAACTATTGGCTGGTAAAACAAGGAGTTCTTTTGTTCAACGTTTTCAACATTTAAATAACAAAAACAATGTTTGTAAACAAGTATCTTCGCTATAGCCTACAAAGATACTAAAAACAAACAAAACAACGGTGGAACGCGCGGACAAACTGGGTTTCGTCCTAACCTTTCTATTTCTCCACCGCTTTCTAGTTCTTCTCTTCTTTTCCTTTGTTTCACTGTCGTACGTGAGTGCCACTGCACTAAAAAAGCGGTCATGTTACAAATTACCGTGTTTGTTATTTGACACGAGTTTGACGTGTGAAGGAAAGAGTTTGTCAACTTTTTGAAGTTTTCCAACACGAGTTTGCCAACTTAAGTTTGCCGTGTGAAGGCTGCTTAAAACCTTTTGTTTAGTGACATGCTCGTTGCCGTTGCCGTTGCCGTCGTTGTTTTCTTAAACTCCCTAATAATTATGATTCCATGACCGCGCTGGACATATAAAGATTAAAACATAAAAAGATACATACGAAGACGGGACGGAGGGAAAAAGGAGAAAGGGGGAATTGGAAGGTGGAAAGACCTAGGCTCATTTGTAGAAAGCGCAATCGCAAAGGATTCGAACACAATAAGAAAAATTACTGCAAGCAACCTTGATTTATCGGCTTGTGATATTTTAGAATGCACAATTTAAGAAATTCACGACATAATTACCTATCGTTCCGGTATAAAATTTAACGCCATTAAAATTAATACATGCCATCAATACATGCAAGATCTGTTGTATGTGTTAATCAAATTGTTTCAACTAAAAATTACTAAAAAATATTCTACACTATACCTTTTCTCATCATTTGTCTTTCATCCGAAAAATATTCACAACTTCTAACGCGGGTTACGATGTACAGACTGATGCATTTACCTTGTAAAAGAGATCTACGATATATTATATAATAACCCAAGTTATTCTCGCATTTTGATTGGTCCTTGCCTATTATCTATTAGATGACAGATGCACGATTGACGTCATCATTACAAAGTTTTTCCTTATTTTACGTGACCTGGCAAAAAGATAAGGTACAAAAAAGTCTTGCCCGAGCATTGAACAGGCTTGAGAAGCCAGAAGAAGAAAGATAAACTCGCTACTTTTAGAAAATGATCCAGAAAAATTTTTCGAGCAGTCTCAGTCGGCAGTCAAGCGAGACTAAACCACGCACAAACTTGATCTTGGTAAGCCGAGAACCATTGCTTTATCTCGAATTTAACAAACCCAATAAACAAAATGTTTCTGAGATTAATTCATTTAAAAAAATCAACTTTTCTCAATATCAAAACAACTGTTGACACACTGATTGAGAATGAAACAAATAAACACATAATCTTGCTTTCCGATGCGAATGTTCCTGTCCATTTCAGCGCACAGCAGCGAGTATAGCTAACCACAGCTCACGGCCGACAGTATCGCAGCTAAAATGTGTCTCCGACACTATATCAAACTGATTTGAGAATCACCAACCACAGAAGACAGAAATCTCCACCGTCATTTACGCTCCTTTCATTCAAAACTCGAATCAAATGGCCTCTAGGTTGACCGCACCACAAGTTTTCCGAGGGTATTTTTTCAACTCTTGCAAAAATGTGGTAAGAACATCAGTGACACACTCGGCTACGCCTCGTGTGCCACTTTTTTGTTCTTACCACATGTTGACGTCATCTGTGATCTATTACTGAACAGACGCACGGCAATATGAAATCTATTTGTTAATCACATCGAGGTTGTGCTTTGTATCACGTGTTTTGTATCGACCAATAGAAAATGATTTCATGGACTGGAAGTTGGCCAGTTGTTTATTCAACCACCGGATATCGTTCATTGCTGGTTAGTAAGTTTCAACACTCTAATTCTGCTGGTAAATTTTGTAATTACATAGGTCCAAAGCATTTTATTTTGGTCTTCCATGGCTTCGGAAAACATCCATTGCATAACATCCAAGCAGTTTGTGACAATTTTAAAGAAATTTGACGAAGACGGTAAGAGAGATACAAATAGAGCTAACATTCTAGTAAAACATCTGCATATAGTATGTATCCGCAAGTTTTTTTAATACATAGCCGTTATATATCTATTTGCTGACTTTTTCTCGTACGTTGATTAAATTCCCAGGTAATGGACACATCATCAAAAGCGAATTGGATGCGTTCCTGAAGGCATTTGAAGACGAGGTATTTCAACGTATTAGTTCATAAGTCATGGGCCACTCCTTTTAATAGTTTTCGGCATCTTTTACATTGCGAATAAAATTTTGATGTCCTAAATACAAACGAAAAGCCTTAGAATAACAACAAAAAACGTGTGCATAATATCTTATTTTTGTATGCTCAGTTAAACCGTCAAATCTGCTACAACTCGTTGGAAACACCGGTTTTCATAAAATATTTCGATTTTGAAGAAGCTCTGTTCGTGGGACGTTATCAAGGCGAGAATATGGAAGAACGAGACAAAAATCTATCCCAGCTTGTTTACATGTGATAAGCTCAAGGATTGTCATATTTTCAGTCGCGTGAGTGATTCGCAAATTCACAGTCATTTCGATAGGCCGATCCTACCCAGGCAATTACAGATATATCTTAACATTCAAAAAGGGGACAGTTGTTGAATTTGTTTTTCTGCATTCTGGAAGTATTCTGTTTGCTAATATACATTCGGTCGTTAACGGGTGACATGATATTCAAAACTACCTGCTGCCACCAGTCAAATTTAAGGTGGCACTGGCATGCATTTAGGCAAGTAAATTTTCATTAACTATACACTGAGTTTGACAACTTGTAAATGATAGATGTCATTGAAAATCTTGCAAAGTTAGCTGTTGAAGTTTATGTTCATTGTCAGTAGTCAATTTGGAAATTCAGGTTCACTGTAGAGTTTTCCCGGCGTTATAATGTTCTCTGTTAGTGTCAGTTGTCAGTGAAGACAGGCTCGCCACATGACTTATCAGTTAAGATGCCCAACAATTCTTTTAACTGCCGGCTATAATGCTGACTCTTAGCACTTGTTAGTTGTTTGTTAATCGTTTGTCTGTCCCTCCCCCTAACGGGAAAAGCCCCTGTTACAAAAGCTCAACAAGGTATCAGGCGCGGATCCAGGGGAGGTGAAATGGGTGAATTTTCACCCCCCTTTTTCTGAGCCTCCTTCTTTCTTTCTTTTTCTTATCCCTCAAATATTGAAATAATATTTGATTTCTCTGACATTATTACAAAAATTCACCCCCCATTTCAAAATCCTGGATCCGCCCTTGGGTATATGAATTATTGCAAGAGTTTCACTGTCATATTTACAAAACCTCCGATCTATCGGCCTTTGGACCTCTATCGTGGCAACAATATTTGTGCCAGACTATTTAGCTACAATGTAAACCTGATGCAATAACTTAACGTAATTAAAGGTGCCACGATTGTTTCCATTGAAAAGAAACAATCGAGATACTTTCCTAAACTTAACTCTGAAGGTGACTGCTCAGGTTGTCGAAACGTCAGTCACCTACAACGGTTCTTTTCAGAAGGACGATCACACCATGCGAGCAACGGAATTTTTGTATCATGATTGTAGACCGGCTTACAACTGTAACCACCACGCCGGACAAATTTGATAAAGGAATTTTCACTCAGAAAAAGGATGAAATATTTCTTTCCTAACTATGTGGAAAAAAAATTGAAAACGCAACGATGACCGGCGGAAATTGATACTTCTGTTAATTTTAATTTTAAATTTGACAAATCTCTCTCCAGTCAACTGGTTAAAATATGTGTTTTAACTACAAGTAATTCCCGCTCGCAATACTTTATTCATTTTCCAGGGTCTAATAGAAAGTTCCAGGGCTGTAGAAATTGCGGAGAAAATCCGTGAACAACAGGGAGATGACGAGGAATTTGTGACTATGACCACGGTAAGATAAGTGGATAAATATCCTATGTTGAGAGAGGGCTAAGAGTAAAGTTGTTTCGCACTACGGTGCATATGAGTTGCAGAAGCCAAGAGCCCATACATGTAAATCCAAGTACTTAAATAGCTTTAGTTTCTATTGAGCTAAAATTCGTCAAACCAAAACGTAATCAATCCGGCCAATCACAGAGAACACAGACAATCAAATGAACCAATCAAAACTTGAATGAACTTATCACATGTAGTTGACGCAATGCGAGGGAAACACGTGCGAACGAGTCAGCATGACTGAGTTTTGGTTTTACTTCCCGCTGGATGAAAAAATGGAGCGAGTTTTTTTTAAGCCAGTCATTTAGTTCAGTAATGCAAAATCATGTACTTTTCGACCCTCGGGTGATCAATGTCGTTACTCCCCTAAATAGATTGCTAGTTATCGCAGGTGGCCCCCAGTGTTCGTCAGGGTGAGCTAGTGGGATTTGTCGCCTTTTATAACTGATCAATCCAAAGGAGAAACTCCACACTTAAACCAACTGCTTCAACATCCAGCAATCTGCCGTCGAACTAAGTCGACGCAGTGTTGGTGCTAAATGTTTCGGGTACTATTAAAGGTATTTTTCATGCAGTTTTGATGACACGGTACGGATATTAAAATTTATTTTATACGTACTCCCCAAAATTAAATAGCAATATGAAAGAAATACAACTGTATTTTAATTTTCTTTGTTTCGTTTAGTAAACATCAATTTAATAACACTAGACATTCTTTTTATAGCGCGACTTTCCATGAAACGATCGAGTGCGCTTTACATCACAAACAAAACTTATGCTAGAAGACGTTAAGTTCCAAATGTTGTTAAAATGCAATAAAAATCGGTTAAAAAGCTGATTAGATATAAAAAAGCTAATCCAAAATAATGTCTTAATAAAAAGCTGTTTAAACCGACTGATATTTACTTCGTCCCTAACCCGTAATGGCTGTCCGGTGCTGCCACCGCAGATGGCCGATCTCCCATTGCGTCGCTAACTTGTAATAATAGCCACTAAATTTCAACGAAACTTAACTGGAAATAAAATGAATACGTCCTTTGCGTAAATACGACCTTTGCATTAAACCTCTTAAAGTGTCCAAGACAGCGCCTTTCAAAGAAAGCGTTCCCTTTGGCATTCATTCAGCTATAAAGTTTGAAGCTGGGCGAGTTGTTACTGACGTAAAACCTCGGCCAATTTTCTAAGAATCATTTGTTTTGTTTTATTTTATTCTAGTTGGCCAATGAGTTAGTACCTGTCAACTTCTTGACGGCTGAATTTGGGGAGCAACAAACACGAATAACTAGTGTCGATTTCATGAAGGTATGGAGAACACCGAGTTAAAACTATTTTGTAATTAGGAGATTGGAAATTAACACAACTTAAGTGATTTAATGTTAATACAATTTATAATACCTGACCTTTGAGTTTATAATGTGTTCAGTTTTATCTCTCCGGGGGGGACTCCCATATGATCAGGTCGGGGAGGCTCGTGGTCTCACTGAAGGATATAAATCAAGGATCCAGGTCTCGCTTAGAGTGTTCCTGTAAAAGCGACAGAAAAAATAAATGGTCTTCTTTGATTTTAAGCCCGATTTCTGCTGCTAAAAAAATCAGCATAAGCCTTCTTATTACTAATCATCCAACTTATCACTAGTCTATCAAAATACCATTCATAGTTCACGTAAAATTCCCTTAAAGTTGTTCTCCACCATGTTCTTAGTTTCACCACTCATTGACTTCCTCTATTCATAGCTCTGGGACAACTATGATGCTGATGGCAGTGGATATCTAGATTGCATCGAGTTGAAGGTACGCCAAAATTGACAACGACATACAAACCCAAATTGAGATGAGTCGAGACAACTCATTGTTAACATTGTTGCATTAAAAGTTATCTGCCAGAGTGTTGCAAAGAGTAATGAGATTCTGGCAATGTAATAGCGTTGTAGATCCTAAATGCCTTTAAAATAACAACTTGTCACCGGCGAACATCAAGTGAGAAACTGAATCAAATCGTCTACTGACGCGTCTAGTGCAAATTCCCCTTGTGCTCCATGATAATTACTTCTTGTCTGGAGTATTTTTAAACCAAAAAAGCAAAGCCACAAGATGAACTGATATGAAAGTAAATTGTCATTTTCTGGTTTTTGTCTTCAGATTTGAGGGCAATTACCCTTCTCACAATTCCTTTCATCAGTAGTCCTACCTATCATTAGTCCGACTCAATGTACCTTTGTATGTGTTCGTTAGTTTAATTTTATTACTTCTTTTGAATGTGGCTTTAAGTATTACTCATTACAATGCCCACGCCTCGATTAGCCTCCGCTGTATGCAGGTGGTGTAAATTGTAATTTGCATTTTGTAATGAAATAATTTAACTGTTAACGGTAAGTGTATAATTTTGCAGATGAACTGACATATCTCCACTCTTGATTTTGCGTCTTAGTCATTTTTTCGCGACATTTTAACAAGGAACAGAAGTGAGAGCGATGCTGAAGACCCGGATCTGGACAGGAAAATAGATCACTACGTCAAAACAATGGTAATTTATAAACCTTTATCTGTATGCCTGTCTAATTCTGACTGCGTTCATGTAATTAATTTCCCTTCCCTGACACACTCACACACAAAAAATTCCTTTGGTCACCTTAGTCTGGAGTAAGCTTCTTCAAGGTACGAGCGAAAAAGTGGCCTGAGAAGGCTAAAAGAGGAAAGAACAGTGGTAGAAAGTAAGCTTAATTTTATGATTACGCAAGTTTCAAGCAAGTGAAAAAGAAAATCGCTTACGATTCAATAAATTGAGTCAAGAAATTGAAATGTCGTAGAAGAGTAATAAATAAACAACGTTCCAAAGTTTCGGGGATGTACGATATTCCGAACTCGAGTTATTTGGCAAAGGGTATCACTGAAAATTATAGTGTTTAGTAAGGAGACGCAATGTTGGCGCCCCTCTGAGGGACTCCAACATGGCGGTCGGAAACCAGTGGAAACATCTGGAGTTTACTTTGCCTCTCTCAAAACGTTTTTTCTCTATGTTAAGGGAAAGTTCATTTAACATGACAAGGGGGGGGGGGGGGTGGGTGGGGATGAAGATTTAGAAACTCGAAGCTTGAAATTTTAGCAGCCCCCCCCGTTAGCGGTCCAATTTTTTAGGAGCCCCTCCCCTCATTTGGTAGTAAAAATTTCAGAGCCCCTCTCCTAGCCCAACAATTTTTTCGGAACCCCCCCCTTAGGTGTGTAAAAATTTTCGGAGCCCCCCCTCAATATCTTCATCCCCCCCCCCTTGTCATATTAAATGAAATTTCCCTAAACTTGAAAACATTCGCATAGGCACTTCTCTCAACATATTGGTTACTAAGAACTCGAAAACATGCTAGCGTATTTTTGTGCTTAGTTAGCTATCACTTGTCAACCTCGTTCCCTTTTAGGGAAAAGACCCTGGGAACGAGGTTGATCACTTGTTTTTACTGATATTCTATTCTCTCTCGGTTCGCTCAGCTGAATAGAAAACATTTCTATTGTAAGTAGAAGAGACAAGTAACAAACAAATAGTGGAGGGAACCGCCAGCAATGGTTGAGTTTATTTACAAAAATCTGAGCCGGGGACACACTGAATACAGGTTACAAGCCAAGGAATATAAGAAAAAAAGTCACACTATTAAAACAACAATAAAAAACAATAAGGAAAAAACAGCCTCGAGTAAACTGGTCGGCGTCAAGTGGTGTGATATTCACAAGGAGTGGTATATAAAGGCCTAATTATCCCAGTGGGATCTAATACCAAGCAACCTAATCAAACACCTAAAGGAAATACATTTTGTATATCTGGCTGAGTATCATACATTTTATCCCCCTGGGATAAAAACAGCGTTTCTATAGACCAAAAACGGTTTTATCGCTCCGGTGGTCTGTACTGGATATGAGCCATGCCTTAACATGCTTGAGTTAGAAGGTTCATTCAATACTGTGAATTTCATGCAATAATTTCTGCATGTTTCTTTTCGTATTCTTGTTCACTCTTTGACCTACTGATATTTGTCATGACTTTTTCCATTATTTACTATTACATTTTGTCAATTAATCGCAGTTTGAAATGCAGCACATTAAAGGGGAAAAAGTCAGCCTCGAAGAAATGTGCAAGTGAGTACTGAGTAAGCGCTATCAATATTTTATTTAAGTAAAAATCGAAAATGAAGGAGGTATTATATTTAGAGGGAGGGAGCGTGGCAGAGTGGTTTAGGGCGCTGGATTTGAAATCTTGAGGTCCCTGGTTGAAATCCTCCACCCTACTGCTATCTGAATTTGTTCTCGGTAGTCCCGAGCTGAACTCCTTGACCGCGTTGTGTAAATAGCCAACTGGTCAGCCTCCCACCTTGGGATTTTTAATAGTTTATGTTCAATTTACAATGCTTAGTTACTTATTTACAGTGTCCCTAATTAGCACTACAGTGCTAAATACACTTGACACTTAAATAAAGTTATTATTATTATTATTATTATTATTATTAAAAGTGATAAATAAAAACTATTATCACAATTTTGAACAAACGGCAATTGTATTTTTTACCTGATGTTATTTATACAGGCCCCTATGGATACGAGTCTTTGAGTTGAATGGATGACGTTTAGCTTATCTTGAAGTAGTTCATTCCATAATTTTTACATTTAAAACTTCCTTAGCTTTAATGAGATGCAGAACGTTTTCAGAAGCTTAGTCAGTTTTATGTATGGCAACAGAAGTGTTATTAGGAAATATATTTGTTACAAGATTTGCACAAGTGTCTGAACTGAAATAATAAAGTTACAGAGGTAGTGGATTGAAACCGGGTCTCTTATCATCCGATAGTTGAACGTTACCACGTCTTACCCAGTGTCAGTTAAGCTATATATTATACAATGACAGCTATAAAATTTAATTTCTTTTGCAGGTTTTGCCCCGTTGAAGAGAATTTTCTGGAGCAATATGAGGTAATTATAAGGTGAACCTTTTTACCCAGAAGAAATAATACATTGGACATCGGACACCAAATGAAATAAATGTTGCCTTACCCGTTTAGTCATGCTTGTGTATCCTCGATAATTTCACTATTTGACGGACAGTTTTTGTCTAGAAAGTTCCTTAATTACTGACGTCATTGTTCACATTTTGGCTCATTTGAATTCGGTTTTCGTACAAAGGAGAACATGTAACAAATGAAAAGGCCAGTTCAAAGTTAATTGCTTTTTGCCTCAGCTGTTTCAAAACGAATTTCTCGTGAAACCATTCATATGAAAATGTGTTCGCCCGCAGGTTTATTTTAAGCAGTTCAAATCATTTCTACATGAAAGGTTCTTTCTTTAGGACTCGTTTTGAAACATTGAAATGAGGCCGGTTAATTCGGAAATGGCTTATTGACTTGTGACACTTATTACATAGTGAGGGTGTAATGTTCAACGGCAAAAGTGTTAACCAGCTCATAATTTCAATAGTTTCATCCAGTGGAACATTAGTAAATAGTGAACTGATATTGTTAAAGACTCCTTCAGTTTTGCAGAATGGGCCAAACAGTACACTCACAACGGCGAATTCATGTGTTCCTTTGATGTCAGCTCATAATTCTTTGTAAATCATGTTTGAGTTCTTGCAACCGGGACGCTCAAAAAAGTATTTAATACATCGGACTCAAATTCCTCGAGACCGTTAATCAAGCTATGACTTTGATTCAAAATTGATTTTTTTGTAGCTTAATCAGAACCCAAATCGCTCATGCTAATGAGACAAATCATGTAATGCTAAATTAATATTGAATTGCTGAACCTCAATATACTGGTCGAGCTTGAGTGGAGGAGATTTAAAAGTTTGAAGATATCGCCACCACTGTCTAACAGGTGAACGTTCCTTTTAATGTTTTACAGAAATTTACGGATGAGGAGTTCGAGGAAATATTCGCTCATTATGACCAGGCGAGTCTGTGATAATTTAATCGATGAATTGTTAAAAACTGACAGATGACTTTACTTACCAGCAGAATCCTCCTTTCTTAAATTTTTCATAGTCAGTCCTTAGTTAACATTGTAAATAACGTTTTAGTAATAGACCAATTTCGATAAATTAAACTTCAGTCTAACATAATATATATAGACCTCACTCAGTACGAGGCTAGGGGGAATAAACCCCACAAACTCTGTAGTTATTCCCCAGAGCCTCGTGCTGAGGTCTATCCTGTTAGGTTAAGATTTAATTTTTTAAGGATTAAACCACTGCAGAAACCGTGTACGATCAAAACTTGCTCTACGTTGGATCAAAATAGATCGTGACCAGACCAAAAAACTTTAAAAATAGAAAATATACTGCAAAGGTTGGTCAAGACAACGTGGACATAGGCGTTGTTACAATATTTCGGCTGGCCAACACCAGCCTTCTTCAGGTTTATTGAATGGATAAATGCTGCTTACAGATCTTTATATTCACCGGAAATGACATACAAAGGCTACGTGATGTGTAACATTAATAAAAAAGGAAATGCATAAAAGGTAATAATACATGATAACAAGGTAAAATAAACAAAAGAAAATTAAAAACTGCTAAATTAAATTACATTTCATCTCTTCTGTTAATGTTGAGGTTACGAACTTAACTTAATGTCGAGGTTACGAACTTAACTTCCTTAAAACCCAGATACGACGTGCTTCTGACATTTCTCGGAAAGACGCTCTTAAACCTAAACCTAAACAACAGACAGATACTGTTCCGTTCGTCATTACCTATAATCCCGCTTTACCTAACATATCCCGTATAATTCACAAACACTCTAACGTGCTTTATTCATCTGGCCGCTGTAAAAATGCTTTTACTAATCTCCCCTTAGTAGCCTACCGGCGTTGTAAAAACATTAGTGACATTCTAGTTAGAGCTAAATTGCCGGAACCTACTAACACCGACCAATCTAGGTCTCCATCCGGCTCGTTTCGGTGCAATAAAACTAGTTGCACCGTCTGTCCTTTTATTGAGGATGGCCGTAATCAATATACTTTTTATAGTACTGGACAAACGTTTAAAATCAAATCACATATTACTTGTGAAACCTCTAATGTTATTTACATGATTCAGTGCACTAAATGTAATCTTCAGTACATCGGAGAGACCAAACGTCGTCTTAAAGACCGTTTTAATGAACATAGGCGACCAATTATAAACCCCTTTTGTAGTTATACCCCCACTGCGGTTTCACGACACTTCCTGACTAGTGGTCACGCGGAGGATCACATGATCCTTATACCGCTCGAACAACTGCACACTAGTCGGGACTCCATCAGAAAGGCTCGTGAGGCATTCCTCATACACAGAGGAAAAACACTGGAGCCTGCAGGCCTTAACAGAAGAGATGAAATGTAATTTAATTTAGCAGTTTTTAATTTTCTTTTGTTTATTTTACCTTGTTATCATGTATTATTACCTTTTATGCATTTCCTTTTTTATTAATGTTACACATCACGTAGCCTTTTTATGTCATTTCCGGTGAATATAAAGATCTGTAAGCAGCATTTATCCATTCAATAAACCTGAAGAAGGCTGGTGTTGGCCAGCCGAAATATTGTAACAACGCCTATGTCCACGTTGTCTTGACCAACCTTTGCAGTATATTTTCTATTTTTAAGATTTAATATATAGAAATTGGTCTATTTGTAACGTGGTAATTCACTGGTCGGTCATAAAAAGCAGTTCTTATTAACTGAGATGGAGGTCTGTATGGGATAATCCATAACCGAGTTTCAATTCCCTGAAAGCCGCTTAATGTAGCCGGTTCGTAGTGGCTTCCATTTAACTGCGTATTTACACGAAAAGCTTGGTTAGAAGAAGGTCGAACTCATTGAAAAAGATGTTTTTAATTTCCCTAGCTTCCTTTGTTGGCGATTCTTACAGGTCCTTTAAGTCATTCTTAGTCTTGCATCGAGTACTTTTTACTTCTGAGCATGCAAAAACACACTTCAGTTTTCATACTAAGTTCATGGCTCGTTATTTACCTTTTTATTTTTTGTTTCTTGGGCTCTTCCATTTAGTATTTAAACAGAAACAAGCCGAAATCATTTTGTAGTTTTTGCTTGAAACTTTTTCATAGCGAAAGTAAAAGGTAGAGAGATCAAGATGCAGATTTAGATGGAAAAATCTAGACGTAGGTCAATTTCGATTTTAGCCAATCATATTCGTCAATTTGCAAGTTGTCAGTTCTTTTGGGACACGGCCATACTATTATCACCATTGCATATTAATTATGGTGTATTTTAGATATAAAACCAAAACAAATTAAGAAGTAGATCAGTGTTGGTTATCTGCATTCCCATCCTGTTAATGTGGCGTTCTAATATTCCGTTTTAGGACAATAGTAATGAAATCGAAGGATTCGAGCTAGAGGGCTTTCTCAAAGATCTTTACGAAAAGAAACATAAGGTAAGATTTGTTGATTATTTGATTGCTGTCATAGAAGGTGAAATAAATAAACTCTTCTAAGTTTAAAAGGCGGATAGTGTTTTGTTTTTGTTCATCGAGTGCTGGCTGGCAAAAATTCTCAATTCACCTCAGCACCCTGCAAAGGTGACCCGATGTGTTTGACAACGTTTTAGATCTTGTCAATGGCAATTAAAGTGATGGACAAACTGAAAAGAAATTGTAAAAACGTTTTTAGTTATAGTTAGATATCTGTTCTTAGACTGAACAGCTACGATGTTTTTAAATCAGCGGCATAGTTCTGACTATGAACCACTAAATATGTGAGTTTGAGGAGAATGTATTTAACTTATTGCTACTTTAAATATTTGTATTTTTAGGAGTGAATCCCCTATTTATTTTCTTTTCATTCCCTTGCATCCACCCTTAAACGTATTAAATTTGAATAATTTTTGTAAGGTAGTAATGTTTTGAGTTTTGCTATCTCTGTCTTTAATTTTATACAGCCGGGTCAGTCATTTGAAAAATTCAAGGCAGAAAAGATGAAGAAATTTGACAAGAACAAGGACCAGAAGTTTAGTAAACAGGAAGTAAAGAACATATTGGACAAAACGTGTTGATGAATGAAGCAGTCATCGTTTCCAACTGATCGTTTACTGACAGTGATATAACTATAATTTATAACGAGATAAATTAGGAGTTTACGGCACTTACAAACTTTAGCTTTTTACCAGTTTTCTTCTCTAATGTACTCGAATTCCTTTTACCATTTTAGTTTGTAATACAAAGGAGATCCAAACCAGTTTTCAGTATGGGAGCTAATAAATTTCACTGACAAGAGTTTCGCCGTTTTAAAAGCAGAAATTTAAAACATTTTCGTTGTTAGTTTCATAAAGAATTGAAGCAGAGAGATTATCAAAGATCAGTAACATCATGATTCTTTCAAGTTCTTTGGACATAACTTATTCTAATAACTTAAACTCAGAAGATTTAAAGAAAGGATTTTTGTAGGGGGAAGGGGTTATGGAAACTCGGATCTTGCTCTCTTTCTCAACCTCACTGGGGCCTGGATGTGAGAATGGGCACGTTTGGTATTAATGTTATAACGGATACTTCCAGATCATGCTCTCTTATACTTCAAAGTGAGGTTTGTTGCGAGGATTAAAAAAACACAATGATGGGATTTCTGACTGATAAACTACATTACAATCATTCCGCCCCCCGGGGGGGGGGGGGTACTCCCATATATGGGCTATATAGGTACGTGCCGCGGAATAGGGTATGGTTTTTGAGGTTCTCGGTCCTTAAATAGGGTATCTTTTTTGACCCTTTTGTAACTGTGTTCCTTAGATAGGGTAGCCAAATTATATTATCTAATACTGGAGTGTGAAAACACCCGCCTATACGAATGTTTTTTTTTTAAAACTTGATGTATCCTTTTAAGTATTAACAAAATGATTTTGCAACAGAGGCTTAATAGCCTTGAATAGGGTGTCATTTTTCGTGTTTGGGCCTTAAAAAGGGTATCAATTTTCGCTTTCTTAGTCCTTAAATAGGGTTAGGGTTCAAGAACCTTCGCGGCACACCCCTATCCAAAATTCACATTGTTTTGATACCATTTTAGACAGCCTCCAATTATCTTTACTGAAACACAGTGAAATCAAACAAACACTTGCTCGCACAGACAAAACAGTACCACTTTATTCTATACTGAGGTACACATTTCACGAACACGTCAGATAAGTTTTATAATTTTCAGCACCTTGTGACAAGGTTCCAAGTAGAGATGAAAAAGCATTTTTTGTTCAATAGAAAACACACCTAGTCTATAAATTCAACATACAAAAAGACTGAAACTGACAATTCAAATACTACTTCTGAAATTTATCTTAAGGTTATTCCCTTCTGTGACGAAATTCTTCAACACTTGGTGTACCATGCCGGCGCGCACCTCAGGAAATAAAAATTCCAGTCTATGCTTTGTAAGACAAGCAATTTAAAAGATAAGTATTAAAGGGGCTCCGTCACGGTATTTTGAGATATTTTGACCATCAACAAAATTACCTTTAAATTGAAGGAAACCTGAAAATGATGCTTTACAAAGATAGAAAAACATCAAAGAGATAATAATAAACCATAAAGGAACAAGGATGGTTAAGGATGGAGAAGATTGACACGGATTACAAACAACGAAATTGAAAAATTTAGGCTAAACTTATCAAACCGTTTAACTGTGACGCAGCTCCTTTAATCCAATATCAAGGAAATTATTTATTTTAAGAAACGTTTTTGAAAAAGACTATTGTGTTGAGTAATCAGAATTCTATTTCAATCTCGACTGAGTTTCGATTCATTAACAGACACAAACCCATGTTTCAGTTAACATTGAAACCTTGCTGACTTTTATAAATTGGAAAAAATTCCTTAGAAATATCCAAGCCATTGTATACTCATGCCAAAGGTGCTTACTTTCTTTATATGCCTAGCTCAATTGTCATGCCACATATTCCTATATTATTAAGATATAAATTCAAACTATCACTTGTTCAGTGTGTCACGCTGCCGTTGCTAAGATTCATTCATGTCGGACAGCAGCATCGCCAGCTCGCTCCTGGAGAGCTTTCCATCGTTGTTCTTATCGCTGACTCCAAGAACGACATCCCTCATCTTTTCCAGCTCCTGACTATCGTCGGGTTCCTGAAACGATAACAAAAAAACGTCCACTGAGTTAGCACTTATCAGCATGGTTGTTGTGTGACTCGATGTCACATTCGGGGACAGTGTTTGCTGTGATTGTAAAGACCGATACAGGAGTTGCAGTTATTCCTACAGTGCAGGAAGGCGAACGCTGAAGCGAGTAGGTCAGTGAACTTAGCCTCACTTCAGTATTCTTTCTCCTGATTACTGTGTGAGGTCCCTTTCGATCTTAGCTAGCCCGCTCTGCAGCTTGTGTCCATAAGCGCATCTGTTCACTTCAACTGCTTCCCCGGTGTGATGGCAATGACCACATCAGATGTCCTTGACAGAGGCGGATCCAGGGGAGGGGTTTTGGGGGTTGCAACCCCCCCTTTGAGAATTTTTTTTTGTTATTTTGCCTGATTCTTCGTAAAATAATAATAGAATGAAATTGTTTTTACGAAGTTATTTCACTTTTACCATTCGACTGCTTGTCAAGTTATGAAAAGATAATGTACATTTCGCAAAGGTCGTATCAGGTTCAGGTATAACAAGCGACATGAACAGGTGACATTCATTGATAGTGTACAACCTCCCCCCCTTTCAGAAATTCCTGGATCCGCCCCTGCTTGAAGGGCAGGAAATGTCTTCCTTTGGTCTGTTTCCCGGATGAGACATAGTTAAGTAAGGTGAAGAGGGCTTGTAAGAAAACATTAACTAACCGCAGGCCATTAAACGATTACTGTTTTGGTCATTAAGGACAATTTAAATAACCAAGCAAATATTTCACAGTTCTCATTACGAGCCTCCGCTCCTGACCAATGAGCATCAAGTCATATCATGTTAAAAACAAAAGTCTCTTTGTCTTACCATTCCCATCCTGATCATTACGTCACGCAAGAGAACCAGCAACTCACTGTCTTCAATCTCACCACTGTTGTCCTATAAAAACAGGTTAAACATTGCACTAATTATTATCTATTATTATAATTCACGAAAGAGCATCGCAGTTATGTAGTTACGTACATAATTGAGAGAAAATTTACGGCTACTCGTTTTCGCCCTCAGACCTCACCGAAGGCCCTGTCACGAAAGATGGAGGTCTCTCCGCCTCTCCTGAGAAGGTCTGGCCGGCAAAGAGTGAGCGCCCTCAGTTCACACACTAGTAGACATCAAGCAGCTATTTATGGGTTTTCACATGCAGGATGAAACAAGATAAAATTCCAGAACTGTACTTATCACCCGGGGGGGGGGGTACCCCCTTATATGGGCTATATAGGTATGTGCGGCCCCAAAGGGTATGGTTTTTCAGCCGTTTTAGTCATAAATAGGGTATCAATTTTGGCTGATTTTGGCCATTTTGTACTCTAGCCTCAATATGGGTATGTTTTTTTAAGAAACCAAAAGAAAATTAACAAAAGCCCTTGACAAATTATGATTACGGTAATTTAACTTTGGTCTGAGCTAGGGATCCAATTATAACGCACGTCTGAAACAGGATTTTGATGTAAGGTTCAGGTCATAAATAGGGTTTCGAATTTTTGGTCGGGTCATAAATAGGGTAGGGAATAACGCAGATTTTGGTCATAAACAGGGTAAGGGTTTTGGGAAGCGGGCCGCACACCCCCATCCAATTTTTCTGGGAGTACCCCCCCGGGACTTTTCACAGCTTCTGAAGTAAAGAAAGTTTAAAAATGCAACGTAATAATGCACATGATTTCTCTATAACAATTTATGGACGACATCGACTCAAAGAGTGATTATTTAAGAGACCTTTTAGGAATTTTCGCTTTAACTCGCTCCTACCCCCTTACCCCATTACACACATGATAAATGTCTTCACCATACCGTGTCGTAGTGGTCAAAAACTGCATTGAAATCGTCCCTTGATAACGCCGGCTTTCCCTGAAGAAAACGAAAGGATTAATGAGTTCAGTCCAAGGTGGGCCAAGATGCTTAAGAGGACCTTCTGTTTTCCGGACGCCAAGCACTCATTTTCACCTCTGGGGCTTAAGACTTTTGGAGCATACGTCAAAGGCATTGACCCGAAATACTGATTACGTATCTCTGAAGGGAAGGATTTAGGTAATCCTAGCCGCTCACTACTCGGTTTTGCCGGAGTTTTTTTTTAATGAACGTGTGTATAGCAACCCGCGCCAAAAGTAGTATATAGATACTCGTGACAGTTACTGAAAACCTCGTCGTTAATATGTTTGTTTTGGGCTTGCATCTCAAATATTGTGGCGGCAAGGGGTTTAGTCTAAATACACTCATGGAACAATACAAAATTGCCTTAAACACTGACAATAGACAAAAGTAAGACCGTCTATTTGGTGGTGATGTCGGAATAATTCTTGAACGTATCTAAGGTGTTTTTTCCCTCTTTCGTAAATTTAAGTAAGGAAACCTTCCTTGAAATAGTACGTATAGTGATCGAGTGATGTACTGGTGACATACCTGGAACTTTGCAAAGAAGTTATCATTTTCAGGTAGGATCCTAAATGGGATAAAAAATTATTTGGACATATAACTTAATTCTCTGTCATTCTTTTATATCAAGACAACGTTTCTTTCTTTCTTACTTCTTTTTTTTTTATAAGGTACATTGTTAATTTATCATAATCCATCTGGTCAGTAAGAATGGGTATTATTTCCTAAAGAAACTGTTGGGCTGTTTCGGCGGGCAAGTGGGAGGAATTCAGGTACGAATGAGCATCTGTTTCCCTGTGGTGTATGCTGGTGAGGAGACGATCCGATGTCGGCTTCAACAAATCGAACAAATGTCGAGGAAAGGCAGCTGCACATCCGAAATGATCCAGGTGAAATTGAGGCTAGGATGAAGCCGTTGACGTAGGTCGCAAAATCTTCGATCTCTTCTCTACTTCCGGAGGTGGCGCCAACGATATATCTTTAGTACAGGATTAGTGTTGTTCCTGTGTACTGATCGAAGATTTGTTCCTCGACATGCCCATGAACAGACACGCATAATTGGGTCCCAAACGGCTTCCCGTCGCAACCCCTCCTGTTTGCCGAAAAAATTCCCAATGAACGAGAATGTGTTCAATGTAAGGATCAGTTCTGCTAGACGAAGGGAAACTGAAAAGAGCTTACCGAGACAGTTCTTTCAATCCTATTTTTCCATCTTTGTTCTCATCATAGCGGTCCATCTAAAAGAAGGAAAACCACAACACAAAGTTAGGGTTGGCAATTGTAAAAAGCTCATATACCTCCTGACATAAAGGAACAGTTCGCACTGTCGCATCCTCTCAATACAAAGTGAAAATAGCCTTGCAATGTGATATATTTGAAATGCTAAGTCTGCAACACTAACAACAACAACAAAATTTATTTTTGCACTGCACTATAAATTACAAGAGTCTTTTATGGTCGCCCAAAACAACTATAAAGCTGGACTAGTTGGGTGAAAAGAGATATCTGAATTTTGAGCAACAGAATTTAACAAAGACTTAAATAGAGTAGTATCATTATATTTAAGAAACAAGACATACAAGTTACCATATATAAACTTGATAAATTTAAACATGCATAACTGCATCTTCTTACTATAAAATCTTTGTAGTCGGAAATTCGTTGCGGACTGGGGGAACTGCCTTGTTGTTCCAGCATGTCTTTGAGAAATGCTTCTATCTCCTCTCCTTCAAGGTAACCACTTTTGTCACTGTCGTAGTGATTCCAAATCTGTACAGGAATAAGAGAATATTCATCGTATATAATGAGAGCTTGCCTTTAATAGCCCTAAAAACGTACTCAGGATAAATAGGTAATGAAAGCTCGGCAATTACTAAAACTTAGCCGTCGTCGATCACCAACATTATTAAGTCTAAAATAGGCAGAACTTGGTCATTTCATCTTTTTGTTTTGCTGAGCACGGCAAAGAAATATAATATAAAAATATTCACAAGCGCGCATTGGATATGAGATGGTAGATAGTTGACGTTGTGCTGGCTACAACCATCTCATATTCAACAAGCGGGAGTGAAATAATTGTCTTATTAAAAACGCCCCTAAATTGTGAAAATAAAACTAAATTAAAATGAGAACAACATGATATTGAATTTATGGAGACCTCGGAAAAAACCGAGTCCCAGATGGGATGAGAACGCCCAAAACAATTCCGCTTACGCTTACTATATGGTAGAGCATGGTATAATGGGTCATAAACCATGGTGACAAAGCCAATGAAAACTCTTCAATTGCATTATTCAATGATATAGTTTTTAAAAGTTTGTAATATGTCTTTCACGTGACCACCGACGTAGCCCAACGGTTTCTTTAGAAAATAATAGCTTTATTCGTTTACTGTCAATGTCATCTATTCAACAAATTAATGGCTGAAGAGGAACTGAAAGTCATGACGATTTCGTGAGTAGATAACGGACTAGTTATAGGACTGGAAGTACATAACAATGAGCACGTGAAACTAAACAAGGTAGACATGGCGCCGACAGCATTTCTACCGGCAGATTGCGTCTTACCGACAAAGGGTACTGCATGCAGACTAATTATCAATCACCCTTAAATCATCACATTACGAGTTAGCGTCCTCTTCGCTAACTCATTTGCCCCGAATAGTTTCGTTGATAAGCGATCGCGGCGTGGTTACTCTCGCCCTTAGCCATCACATTTTTGCTAAAAGAGCTGTAATAGTCACGCTTTTAATCCTCTGAGTTGTTTTTCTTACCTTGATAAATTGAATACTGTCCAATTTTTCAGCCTGGAACTCCTCTCGGAACTGATTCAAGTAGTTTTCCTCTGTAGGAAGAATATTCTCGAGCTAGAAAGTGATTAAAAAACACACAAAAATGGCTGTAGATTGCATAGTACTCACGCAAATCATAAAGGAATTGCGGTTTGATGTGAAGTATATATGAAATAATTCATATTTGAAATGCTGTTGTAGATGAAATTAAGTAAAGGCGGTATCGTGCACGAATCACCTCAAGGGTCATTTCGAAAACAAGGGTGAGATGCGTGATGAATAGCAAGCGTACGCGTTGTCTTGTAATTCATTTCCGAGATTGGAGATGGATTCACAGGCGCCTCATGGCCAAGTAAAGTTAACATTACTTCGTGAGAAGCAAAATTGGTGTTCGTAAGCAACTCATTTGCAAAGTGAAAGAAACTCTATTATTTATTTTTTTTTAATTAAAAAAAAAACAGCACTGCCGCCGCGTTCTACTTTGAATAAAAAAAGATGTTTTAGAGGGATGCTTCTCTGAAGTCTCCTATTTTTGCTGATTGGGTCTAAGAAAGTTCAAAGTAAATTTGCGAGGAACATTGGGGTCGAGGTCAAACAAAACTCACTGTTTACCACGGGAACAGTCATTAAGTGTTTTGTTATACCTCCCAACTCAAAAATAGAAAAAAACCTGCGAAGAATCGTTCGGTTGACGCCAGCTTGCTTACAAATTTGCCGCTGTTTCAAGGAGCACGACTTGATCACGCGCGAGTCGAAAAATCCATTTGTTGTTTCCCTTGGGAGTTAGAGAGTTTTGTTCACTTTTTGGAATTAGTGAGTTTTGACCCACGACACGTGAGACGTTCTCCTCCAATCGGAAAACGGATTTGAGTTCGGAGGTATGACAAAGTTCTTTTTTTGCCGCCCACTTGTAGTTTCCTAGGTGTTCCTCGAGTTTCACATGAATGTAATTGGAAAGCCTTTTAACTTTTGACAATATTCAGTTGTAAATAATTGCACTAGTTACCTATCAAGTTTTTAAACATGACACCGGAATCATGAATGTTTACATAAACAATTATTAATTGTAGCTGATCCTCCGCTGGAACAAAGATGGCGACTGGTAAATTTACCAATAATTCTTAGCGCATGAAAAGGTTAACAACGCTCATACAAACATAGAGCAATGTCTAACATCGTTAAACTTAGCATACACATTGCCATTCGAACAGGGGCAAATATTGCAAAAATGTGGCTTTCCTTGAAAGCAATTAGGCGCCATCTTTTATTCCTACGGGGATTCCTAAACCTTTGCCAGACAAGAGAAGTTTCGATTCCTATCTGAAAAGTTATCCTGATAAAACGGGAAGTCAGTGGGTGAATGAAGTTAAAATTTTCTTCTTCAAATATTGTTGTCGAGTAACCGTTGATCCGGCTTTTAAATTACCGAGAATCAAAATTCCTTTTCATCTTGTACTTATACTTGAATGATCTCCGCGATAGCGGTGCAGTGCTCTACCAAATGAGCTATCAACCAACTGGAGCTGGTCTCTTTGGAAGTTGTAAACATAATATACCCATAGATGGTGAATATGTTCTGTGCAGTTTGGAGCCGAACAGAGACAGTTATCCTACTCCAGCTAGTTTGTTAATATCTTGTTTTATAATATAGTTAGCGACAACACGCCCCCTTTGATTTCAGATTTAGCTATGTGGAGAGAGTCAATACAACCTGAGAGGATATAAGAAGGCGACCGTTCCAAGATTTTCAACACAATTCATGAAACATTCCATACGTTTTAGAGGCGCCATACTGTGCAACTTTGTTTCCGATTATTTAAACGATTCTCAAAATTTTAAACAATTTATCAGAAAAGTGAAAATGGATCCATCATTTGGGGAAATTAATTTTAACATTTTATCTGTTCAGTCGGTGCCTAAGAAGAAGATGTACGATTTTATATTTTAGGTCTCTGAATTATATGTAAATCCGTAGTAAACTTCTTTAATTTTTATGTCACGTTTACGTTTTATAGTGTTTTAAACTTATTTTTTAAACTTACTTTTAAACATATTTTTGAACTTAGTAGTAATACACGACCCCACAAGCATGTAGTTTGCTTTAAACATTGATCTCGCTTAAATAAAGGATTTTACTTACTTACTTTACTAATCTTTCTTAATATCTTTGCTTACCTCTGTCATGCTAATTTTACCGTCGCAGTTGTCATCATATTGTTCTAGAATGTACTCCTTGAACTTCGCCATTTCATCTGGAGAAGGTTTCTTAGAGCAAAATGGAGAAAAAGGTTTTCAGATAAGTGAACAATTCAAATGTTTTTAAGTGATATTTCGCCTGTACCTTTATTTATAAATGATGTACAGGTTTTGCTCAATAGACCACAGCTTCGATACCTCTGTGGCTATGAAGTTACTTTGAAATAGTCAGGGCTATTGGTACAGGTAACTGCAAAACTACTGATATAGGGCAATCTTCTCCATTCAAAAACATTTTAATCCAATAAACCAGAAATTAACGAAGGGTGTTTTAAAACAACTTGGTCTAAATTGAGCGAAACTCTGGTGAAATATAACTGGATTATCATCAGCTAGGGTTAGTCAAGATCAGGGGGGGATGAAAGGTCTTCCCATGATGCTTAGAGTGAAAAATACATGTTTTCACACAGCCACGTCACGCAAATGGCGGTTTTCGCGCGTTAAATACCGGTTTTTCGGATGGATCGTTTGCTTTTTTCTTTAAAGATATCGGTAAGTTTTTTATTTTGCATTTGTCTTTCATTGCTTTTCTTTAATTATACCCAATAATCTTTAAGTAACTATTATGTTTTGTTCTGTTTTGACAGCTTTGTTTGTGAGCAGTACGCCGTGACGTCGCCATTGTTTTCTCTCTGACCTTTCGGCAAGGTAAGTTTAAATGCTTATTATTCTGATATTCTTGAATACATTTACCCGTTGAAGCATGAAATCTCTTGTTTAACCTTTACTGAACATAATCAATTTAAATGTATTCTAATGTACTCAGGTTTATTGGCAAAAATTACCGGGTTAAAATAGCTAAAAAATACGGCGCGAAAGGTTCATTTCGAAGCCTTGTTTTAAAACAGCACCATGTGTTCGTGAACAGTTTTCGTTTCATCACTTCAGCTTTTTGCCCTACTAGTATTTGGATTGTCCCTTTTATCGAAAGGAAGGTTTTCCGAGATCTTTCGGACCAGGTTTCTTCTAAAACAGTCGACGTCTCGTTTGTTATGATCAAGCTTATGTGAGGAACTGTCCAACTCGGCTGTCGAACTGCAAACTATTCATGTTGGTTCGAGTTCTTGCTACAATTCCTTTATATGCCCTTTGTTTTTTTTCGTTGCAGATCATGGACAGCTCCAAGAGAGCACGTATAGAGAGTGGCTCAACACCTCATAAACCAGAAAGAACTAAGCCGAATAATGGCAGATACAACACGCAACACAGTCAACAGACTTGCGCGTAATGAGTTAAATTTGAATCTTGTGGTACTAGAAAGATCAAAGGATAAATAAACCTATACATCGAGCTCCAGGAACATAAGCTCGATCAGATAGCTGCAAGAAACATTAGAATTTCTCTAGACAAGCCTATAGCTTTCTCGAAATAAAGCTACGGCGTCTCCGAAAGAAAACGTAGGAGGACAAATATGATAACTGTGATAAGAATCAACCTACTGTACTCGCAAACAGCTCTAATCATAGCCGGGCCCGGCGTCACACTACAGAATGCGAGTAAGCAACACATTCACAGTAAATTTCATATTTTGTCCCTCAAAAGAAAATACTTGGGGACTTAAAAACAAATCTTGCAATAGAAATGAGCCAAAACAATACACTAACGCATGGTAAATTATAGAGGTGTCAAACTCAACGAAGGAACACGCAGATAACAGCGGAAATCATGCAGACCTATGACCTCTTAAAATTTGCCTTGGCACGATCTATCTAACGGCTCTAGTTTTCTCCTTATAACACAACATGAAATGCCCTTCATAAACAAGAGCACGGTGAAGCGACAAAAAAGTCGAAAGACCGAAAAATAAACGGCAAAGGTACAAATGGCACGAACCGTAGGAGTCGTGTTTGGCCTGTCTGTTTTATTTACATCATTCCGGCAGTTTCACTTTTGATTCTTTGCTCCAGAGGAAACAACAAAGACGTCTTACGGTCAAATCGCTTGGAGAACTGAAGTGCCCAAGCACACAACAGATTTCCATACAAGCAAAACTAGTCACTGGAGTAAATTTCTCAGTTGAGAGGTCGATACAGTGAAGATATATCAACACTGGATTCGTCGAATGGGCGCACGGAGCACTCTGAAACGCGATCGAAATGAATGGTCACGTGAGCAACCCACTTCGATAATATAGTTCGAAACAAAGGATTATGGGAAGGCCTTTCATCCCCCCCTGGGTCAAGATGACTGATTGTTAGCCTCGATCTAGTGATAGACGCTGGTCTAAGTACCCTAACTCGCAAGAGAAATTAACCAATGATCCTTGAGAAACTATTCTCATAAAATGTAAAATGCATTTTTTTTTCGATTTTCAAATAAAATTGAGGGGTTTTTAAAGAGGCCAAAGAAACTTGCAAAACATTCGCAGGCCGTTTTGCCTTTCGCAAGAGGCATTTATGGCTAGATAACTGGCACGTAATCTTGTACGACAGGCAGGAGCCATTGACATCACCGTGAAAGTGAAACTTCGTTATTCCGGTTATCAATTGACCACAAAAACGTGGTGGTATTAATGGAGTGGCTGTAGGGGTTCTTTAAATAATGAAATGAGTGGCTGAGCTTTTGTTCCAGCCAGAATAAAGCAAGGCCGCATCAGTTAACGGAGTGGCCTTAAGTCATGTTTCATATCAATTACGTTACCCGTGATCTTAGCACACACATAACGCCAAGTGTCTAGTACCCTTCGGATGATACATGTGCATAAATCTTGGACTCTGACTGCGTAACACAAGACACTCAAAAGTTTATAAAGGATGCGTCAGTCAGTCTTCTGATGCAAATGGTTCTAAAAGTGAGCAATCGCGAAGACTGACCGACCTAAGTTTGCCTGGAATATTACACCGAATGCTTAATAATACGCGAGACACCCATGGCACCCTGCAGACCTATCCATTCTGCCACCAGAATATTAATTTCGGACTAATTCGTTGTCACTCAACCTGCTAAACCGTCAGAAATCGCACTTCGTGGTAAACTCTACTTTTAAAACACCCTTGTAATTTTGCGGCATTGATACCTCGAATGCAAAGATTAATTTTAGCAACACCTTCAGTCGCACAAAGATACCGACGACATACAAATTTTTGACTGATAAGCCCAGCACTGCCGAATTTCGCTAACGACGTGAGTTCAAGCGTCTTTGGCCACGGGAGGGTGACATTGTCAACATGGAACTGACGCGAAAGCCGCATGAAATACTTGACCAACCACTGAATAAAGAGTTTCATTCGCTTAACACAGCATGGTACGATGATATTTATTTTTCTACTTATTCTAAAAAAGAGAGTTTAAGGAAATACCCCCATGAATAATTGACTAATTTAACTTTTAGGTAAATGTGGTTTGACCGATTAAATAAAATGAGCCGGAAAGGAAATCTCAGCTTTGAAGTGAAGCGCACAGCAATCTATAAATTGTGCCAAAAAGGTTATGCTTTTTAAATAACACGTCTGTGTCAACCAGCAACAGAAGAAAAAAAGTTTGTAATAGCATTTGGGTTCGAGTTAAGAACTTGACAAAAGCAAAACGAAAACTCAATGCCGCATTACATTTTTGAAACATTTTTCTTCCGATTATCAGATTTTTTTAAAATTATTACCTTATCGGCCTCTTTCCCTTTCTTTAAACAAAAGCGCTATTTAACGAGCAATGTTTTGTTACAGAGATATAATAGGTGCAGGTGCTCTAAATATTGGCCAGACTTACGTTGGTTACAGATTACAAATTGATTTATTTCTCCGTTATAGCGCATAAATCTTTCACCGTTTAGGTCTCAGAAGTTGGAAATAAAGAGTCCCAAGTTATTTCCGTTTATTTTATATTATCATGTCACTGGATCTTCAATAGTTTTCGTAGTTTTCTACTTGAAAAACTGCTTTCTTTTTAAGGAGAAGTTGTACGCTTGGCAATAATGAGAAAGTTGAACGAGAGTTGGTTGAAAATCTTGAACGTGTTGTGGATCCCATAAAAAAGAATAATCCACTTCTGCTGAGACACAGGGGATTACAGATCAAGAATATTAAAGACCTTTTTTGTGGAGACTCAAAACAATCTGTTATGCGGCTTACGTGAAATATTTATAACAAACACGAATATTTATGTCAAAATGATAATTGCAAAATACGATCATTATCTCCGCAGGGCGCTAGGTTGCGCTTGTTAGCTTCCTTTAAATTTTTAAACGAAATCAGTGCTGTTAAACCGAGCTGAGAATTTTTCAGTTTTTTTATTCTTTTGCAACTGGGTTGCGGTTTTTTCAGTTTTTTTTTAATGGTCGTGAAGTTGTATTTGAAAGGAAAACGTATTGGTCCTGTACGTTTTGTTTTGATCATTAGTGCGTTGGCTTCTAAGGCTGGGATCGGCTCAAGCTCCACCGAGGAAACTGAGCAACGTTGGTTTACAGTGTGACTTCATTAGTTGGAGCCTACTCACAATACAGTCCGCTAAATGTAGAGATAATAACATCAGCAGACTAAAGAGCATCTTGGAAAAGGTAAAATAGGTTTTTCACGAGCTTATTTTGAAAAAGAAGACGAATATTTCAAAGGCGGCAATTTAAACATTGGCGATGAGCGTTTCAATAAATAAATTATGTGCATCGTATGCAAAAGCTCGTCGACCAATGAGAGGACACGCTTTTATATAATTGTGGAAACGGCTTGAGGACACTGCATTGCAATACGCCTCCACGGGGTAAATATTTTCCATATTTCAGCTCCTTTGGAAATTCACTTTATTGAGTGCTTGTTAATGAGACATCGGTGTTAAAAAATTACCGGTTTTAAGCTCTCTTTGCATCCTTGACGAATTTGCGGAAATTAACTCACAGCAAGCAGCGCGCCATGATTTCATTAAATAGTTATTACTTGAAAAAAATTAAAAATTATCCCAAAGAAGAGCATTTCTGTCTCTCCCTCAAAAAAGTAAAAATAAAAATAAATAAAGAAATAAATGACATAAAATTATCGACAGATTCCAGGTAGATTTGCAAACAGAAAGCTGTTGTATATTTAGCAAAGCAAATAAAAAGGAAGTACTGGGAGGCAAAGTAAAGGCATTAGATGCATGTTATAAATTTATGATCAGGATTTTCGCCCTTAAATCATTTAGCATTTTCTAAACAAAACAATTCTCCTTTTGTGCTTGCTGTATAAGTAAAATGAAAATTGCTACGGGAGATTAAATCCATGTAATAATATTCATGGCAAACTTAACTATTAAAAACGTTTTGGTTCGGAATAATAGAATGTCTCTCGACAAAAAAATGCTATAGTAAGCACATAAAAACTAATTCACAATAATTAAATGACTGTTGTGCGCTTGATCCCCAAGTTGTGCGATCTCTGAACCTCAGATTACATATAATGCACAGTGTTTGATCGCCCCGCGAACTGAATCAATAAACTTCCTCTCAGTTGCCAGCGCTTATAAAAGTTAACTTGAGAGTCTCGATCGATGAGGTTAAGAATTGTGAACGCGCTAAGAGAATTTCCAGTGAAGTAGCTTCGCGGGAAAATTTTTTTTTGCGAGCGAAAATGATTCGCTTTGATTTACCAAATAAATGTTATTTTTCATCGTTTACAACGCATGTTACCTCGTTGCCTGTTTCCTGCAGGAGCGTTACGAGAAATTGGTCGAGCTCGTCCGCTTCAATGTAGCCATTGCCTGAAAACAGAAAGAGGAGGTGAAAAATAGTCTGCGTGTATTTAACACTAGAAGTGATCAAAACACGATTCCAGCTACCGCAATGACGATAGAATATGGTATTTAAAACGCTCATATTCTTACCGTCTTTATCAAATTCCTTGAAGACTTTGACGAATTCTTCTGACGTAAGTTTCGTATCGCCGTTAAATTCAAGCATGCAACCTTTAGCGCCTGCCATGTTCCTTGCCCGCAAGATCAAAATAACATTCGCTTGAATGAGGCACAGGCCTTTATTATTATCTACCAGTTCGACGCATGCGCACTAATGGCTTTGGTCACATCGGCCGATAATATTCAAATTTTCGTCTGGACGTGCAAAACAGGTGTAATGAGCGAGGCAAACAAAAAGCTTGAAGGAAGAAGAATTACACGAAATTACAAGGCTTTCCCTCGGACTAGATTTACTAAATGGCTTTGATTAGAATATCCCTGAAATCAGGAGGAGATTTATGCGGAAAAGTCCATTGGTTAAGGACAATATGGTTTTGGAAAAGATATGCTAAGAAAGGTAAAAGATAAAACAACGCACATCAAAGAAACTGCTTTGAGTCTCATGCAAATCAGATATGCATATTAACTAGCGAATCTCTCGAAGATTCACGCACAATATTAAACAAAAGCTTGGGATTCGCATCACTATAATTTGTGCTCGTTTTAATCTTCTTCCGTAAAGGTGTCAGAAATGCTTTTGTTTTTACATGGCTATTTTCTTACTGGTTCGCGCGGTGGACGCCAATATCGTCAAACATATTTGCGAAATCATTTGCATAATTCATGACTTGTATATATATTGTAAATGTATTTTCGGAAGCAAAGCGAAAGCGGAAATGTTGTCTGGTCCTGAAGTGTTCACATTCTGCAATTTTTACTAGAGCAGTCTGGAAAGTTTCTAGCGTTGCACGAGGCGCTTGACATTTAGAATATAAATTTAATTTCTCGAGGAGATAAATTGTATTGCGGTAATTTTCTACGCTGTTGACAGTTAAATTTATGGTGAAGAAAGGTTATAACATTGGGAAGTATAGATTTAACTCGATCTGAGTTAACTAGATAAGGTTAAAAACGAAAAATAACAAAAACAAAACAACAACAACAAAAAACGCGTGTAAATATCTGCTCGATGAATTTAACAAATTATCAATTAAACTTTAAATTGATATGTTTTAAAAACTTTAAGCAGTGCGAAGTGCGAGGGAAAAGTTGACAAACGGAGATAATGAAAACCACAAAACCCATACAGTGGCACAAGGGAAAACAAACCATGAATTCTGAAAAGCATAGTTTTCCTCGTAAAAGATTTGAATCGCACTATCTCAAAGGAAGATTATCAAGGAAAACTTAATTGCCTTTTAGTCGGATTTTCCTCGCCTCCTTGATATTCAATTATCTAAAAGAGATTTGTAAAAAACAACTAGATTCATTTTAATGTTTTTGTTGTTGGCATGAGAGGTTATTCTGATTTTTACCTTTACAATTATATACGTGATCTTGACAATTAGGCATTTCGCATCTTTGGTCCTGAATATGAAATAACAGATAAATATTTAAAAGGGACAAAACGGGTCCCACGAATGAATTATCTATCTTCTCTTATCTAAAAGATTTAGTAGGAAAAAAAGTTTCGTTAAGCTACAGATTATGTTTTTTGGTTGATTAACGAATATTCAGTTAACCGAGTATGAATGTTTTGTTCTATCCTATAAACTGACGGAAAGCGAAAACGCGCATGTCGAATTAACGGATAACAGCTGGAGGAGTGTACTTATTAAATATCATCGAGTATTATTAGCAACAGGGTCAAACAAATTTGCATGATAGTCGATATAGCTCGTACTAAGAGCTTTCGAACGAATAAGTGTAGAGCTGGTGATCAAATGAGAGCTGTTGATCAAATGAAACTGTCGATCAGATCATGCAGGAGTTTGATAGTAAACGAAAAATTTTTCCTTGTGCTTCCCGCATTAACGGTGTGTCAAAGCAAGCCAGTCAGGGAAGACGTTTTAAAACAGGAATATCTTTTGAAGGGATCCCCTCAACCCGGCGGTGTTATGAAAAAAACAGTCTTCGTTAGTTTTCAATCTACTTGTAAGATTAAACGAGATAATTGGAATTCTCCAAAATTATATATTTTTTAGCAGTGTTTTCGAAGATAGACAATCTGTCTAAGGTATAAAATCGATTGTGATCATGATGTCTTGATATCAGAACTTTAAAAACAGCCATTGCATGGGTCCACAACAATTGAATTTATCAACAGAGAAGTTCGGAATGCTAGGTATTCAAAAAAACGGGCACACTAAAGAACAAATTTAGACTTCAAAAGTACACATTCCACTCTCGTCAGTTTAAACATATTGAGTATTTAGAAGTTTGGCCCTCAAAGGAATGACAAACGTTGACAAGATATTTACTGCATGCACTGTACATGTATACGAATGAGGCGAAACTTTTTACCATGCTTGTGAAAGAAATCATATTCAACTGGCTTCAGATCGTGTTGAAGTTATACGTAATATCTTGAATTTATATTTATTTATTTATTAATTAATTAAACTTCGCCTTCTAATAAACTAATAAAAAACATGAGGACAAAAACAAAGAAAACAACTACTGGGTTATGGCAGGGTGTCCACAACAGCTGCCGCCAACTACTGTGGGGCCAAGATTAACAAAGTTCTTAACACTCGAATAAAATGGTAAAATGTAGTAAACTAATAACAACACGAAAGAGGCTCTGAAAGGTTGCGTGGCGTATTGCATTTTAAGCAGACAGATTTCCAGGTTCTAGGGTCCTCAATATCGAAGCGCGAGATAAGTGCATCTTTGTAGTATGAGGAGAGCAGAGATTTAAATTGGTTTAGAGTTACATGTTCATATCTTAACTGCAGGGGGAGAGCGTTCCAGATTCTAGAAGTTCTTACAAAAAAAGAGTGCTGATAAGTAGAAGTGCGGCATTTTTTTGGTCTGTAAGATTTTGCATTGCTAGCGCTTGCTCTAGTGACCCTTGTAGGAACAATGCGTTCAGGGAGCACGTCATGTGATACACAAACAATACCATATGCATTGGTGGCCTTAAAAAAAAAGACCAAGTCCAAAAACTCATGCCAATAACAGATAGGTAGAATATCAATTGACAAGAGCCTGTCTCTAGAGCTTTCCTCACATAGGAAGGGTAGATCTAAAATAAACTTTGAGGCGCGTCGCTGGACGCGTTCAGTGCGTTCTTATGAGGTCTATTGGTTGCGGAGACCACACTTGAGTGGCGTAGCCAAGAGCAGGACGTACGATGGCTAAGTAGAGAGTTCTGCGGGTGCTTGAGCTTTGAACGTCCATCGCACATCTACGTATGAACCCCAGTAACTTGTTTGCCTTAGCGCACTGTTCGAGCGTGTGCTTTTTCCACGTTAAGTCGGAACTAACGTAGACGCCGAGGTCTTTCTCGTGATTGGTGACCTCTAGCGGCTTGTCGTTTATCTTGTACTGGAACTCGACTGGATTGAACTTTCTTGTGATGTGCTGCTGCTTGTTTTTCTTTCGGTTGAAAACCAGGCCTCCAGTTTGTCTAGGTCGTTTTGGAGGAGGATAGCGTCTTGGGTGGAGTCAACCCTCCGGTACAGCTTAGTGTCGTCAGCAAATGAGGCC